>JBBPJU010000348.1:0-25865 GCA_038088875.1 Austroboletus festivus
TGACTGGATGGCTTGTTCCAGTGAGGTAATATCTCTAATTATCCAATGTATGTATTACCTCTAGAAGTTCCTTATTGTAGATGTTATAATTTCTTTCTGTGAATGACAGAGTGCTTGATCTGTATACACATGGGTGGAGGTCTTCATTGGTATCTTTTTACATTAACACTCCTCCTGTGCCTACCAGTGAGGTATCAGTCATGATAAAAAAGAGTTTGGTTAGATCTGATATTGTGAGTATTGGCTTGACCAAGAATTGTTTTTGCAGTTCCCTGAAGGCTTTCTCTTGTTTCTTGTCCCATTGCCATTTCATTTTTTTCTTGGTAAATTTGATAAGAGGTTAGGCCTTGATAGAGAATCCCTTGATGAATTTGCAATAGAAGTTGCAGAATCCTAAGAAGGAATGAACTTCTTTGACCATCATAGGGAGGTTCCATTTTTGGATAGCTTTAAGCTTTACTGAATCCATTTTTGTCTGTTCTTCTGAGATTATCATTTCTAAGTATTCTGTTTCTTTAGTATCAAAGGAACATTTTTTCAGCTTGAGGTAAAGCCTATGCTCCATTATCCTCTCCAGTACCTTCTTAGTTCTTTTATCATATGTGTGTTGATTTGGAGAATGGATGAGGAGATCATCCATATATATTATTAACCATTCTTCAGCTATATAATTGATGAAAACATTCTCCATGAGGGCTTGGAAGGTGGCTGGGGAGTTGTAAAGTCCAAAGAACATTACAGTTGGTTCAAACAGTCCCAGGAGGGTGATAAACATGGCTTTCCATCTGTCTTTGGATATGATTTGGACATTGTTGTAATCCCATCATATATCCATCTTGGTGAAGATCTTTAATCCCCTTAATTTGTCAATGAGGTCTCTGATCAGGGGTAGTGGATAAGCATTTTTGACCATATGTTCATTCAGGTACCAATAGTCTTGGCAGGGTCAGAGTTTCCCATTCTTTTTATCAACAAAAAAGAAAGAAGATGTCTAAGAGGATTTGAATGGTTGGATTTTCCTGCTTTTTAGATGTTCCTCTATGAATTTTTAACAGGCTTCCATTTGTTTGGGGTTCAAAGGGTAGTTTTTTGCTCTTTGCAGGGTGAAGAAGGGTAGTAGGTTGATGTGGTGGTCATAAGCCCATTTTGGGGGTAGTATGGTGGTGGCTTCTTCCAAAAATACCTTTTGGTACTATTGGAACTTTACTGGTAGTTTTACCTCCCCTCTTTATTTCTTTTGCATAATGTTGGTGGAGATTATTAGTTTATTTATTTCTTCCTGGGCAGAACAGCATCATATTAGGACCTTCTCATTCAGTTTCTCAGCAAGGTTGGTTGTTGGATATTTGACCAGATACTTTTGTTCTTCTGAATCTGGACTCTTTTTCCCTTTTCTTAGTTTTCTGTTTACTTAGTCAATGAGAGGGTTATGTCATTTTAATCAACTCATTCCAGGTATCATATTGGTCTTTCTACTCCTTATCACCAGGTAATCTCTTGTCTCTTGTTTTCCTCCTATAAATATGGTAATGATGCTTTATAGATTATATCCCCTCTTTTGTTAGATAAACCATCAGCATTGATGGCTATTCTCCTGAGTTTTAATCTTGTGAAAGGGAGGCATAGTTTTTGGGCTATGAATTCATTTATAAAGCAATTGGTCACTTCACTGTCTACTAGGGCTTTGATTTTAGTGATTTCTGGAAGTATTTGAATGGGAATGGTGATTGACTTTTGTTTTATAGATTGTACATTCCAGGTTGTAGGAGAGTGATACACTAACTGAGCTCTTCTTATCAAAAACCCTTTGCTCTTTCCACTTATGCCCTTAGTAACTCCATGCTTATTTTAGCAATGGTTTCTTCTTCTTCCTCCCCCTAGTAGATCAGATCCTTGTAGACCTCTTTTAGGATTTTAATTATATCTTCTTCTTTAACATCTTTGTCTCCAAGAACCTTAATATAATCAGTGATTGCCAATGGCACAGGGGTTACTGAGACTTTCTTGGTTTGTTTTTTCTTTTGGAACTTTAAAGTATGGAAAAATGTTCCTGGTTGTGAATGATTTCTGGTAGAACACCCTACTTTATGGCATATGAAGCAGCAATTTTCCTTTATGTGTTTAGTGTGATTGAATGGGGATAGTTTGATGATATCAACATTCATCACATTAGAATCACATGCTTCAGCTTTGTACTGATTCCCTTTCAGGTTTCAGACTTGTTTGATCTGTTTCATTTGTTAATGACTGGATTTAATCCAATCTTTAAGGGTTTCTGGTTCTTTTATGGCTATCATCTTTTTCATAATCAATAGATTGAGACCCCTGATGAACTATTCCATCAGGGCCATGTCATCTATCATCTTAGCTTTTCTGGCATAAAGCTGAAAGTCCTGCATGTATTTCTGCAACCATTTTATTGTAGGGAAAGAATCTTTATCTTTCTGTTTGAGAGCAGCTAACTTCTTCCTGTGGTCCAAGTGGTCCTTCTTGGATGAAAACACCTCTAGGAATTTCTCTTTGAAAGTTTTCCAACTTTGTATATTTGGGACCATTCTTGCTTCCCACTGATTATAGTATGCTTTGGAAAATGTTTTTTCTTTTCTCTTGCTTATTTTATTCAGGGTAGTGTTGATTTTATCCTGATCATAGGTGTAGATATCATTGTTTATGGAAAAATAGTTATCCATGGTCATGATCCACCATGTGGCATCTTCTCCTTCCCCAGAGAAGTCTGTCAGTAACCCAGCTTGTTTCTTCTGCATCTTGACCTGTTTTCTTTGTGATGGAGGATCAATATCTAGGGCAAAATCTTCTCCTATTGGTTCAAACATAGCTATATTAGGTGGGACAGGAGTTGGAGTCCTGTCAGCTGTAACGGTTTCTGTGTTAAGGGTCAGAGGTGTAGGTAGGCTTTGAGAAGGTCAACAATAGGTTCTATGGATATGGGGTTGGAGGTTGTAATGATGGCTAGGAGTTATAGAGCTTCCTCCAATTCAAAGTCTTCAAAATGAATCAGGGATAGAGATGTTTCAGTAGGAGTTGTCAGGTTATTCTTCTCCCTTAAAAGGAGGATCAGTGGTGGAGAAATTGTGATGGATCTTCCCTAGTGGGGATTTGATGCCCACTAGACTTTTCTTGATAGAACAAAGGGTGAACTAGATTTAACTAGATCTTTTGTGACACAATCTATGAATATAGATCCTTGATATAAAGATATTTCCAAGTTCAAGCTGTCACTCAACAGTAGACAGGAGACTGATAGAAGTCTGGTGAGATTTGGGTAAGTCTTTCTGCAGCCCTCACTTAGGAATAGCAGTTGAACCAAATACCATGTAGATTAAACATAGATCTAGTTAGAAAAACTACTGTACATGGCAGTTATATTTATAGTAATGGAAAATATGACTATGACTATAAGAAGAAGACATAGATAAAGGGGGGACTGTCCATAGGGCAAGGAAGTACATAGAGATAAGCATAGATGGGAGATGATGAGGATTGCACAGGTGAAGGGTATGATTGTGAAAAGAAACTAGTCCATAGATAAGAAAAAAGGGGAATGAATACTGTACTGGATATAGGGGTGTGGATGTGCTACATCCATGTGGAATCAGTGGGCCACTCTGGTGCAGGTTCTGTCTCTTTGAGCTGGACAGGTGGAGCTTGGATGTTCCACCATCCTGAGATAGGCTCACTGATCGGGTCCTCTCCCCATGTAGCTCCCTCTGGTTCTCTATTCCAAAACTGGTGCCTTATATTAAGGCTTCCTCCATATGCAGCAGTCATGATGTTGGTGTTTAGCCAGGATCTGTCCTCTTCTGAAGGGAAAGGGGTTACTCTCCTTGGATAGTCAATATGATGCATGACACCATCTTTGTAAATAATTTAGCCCCTTTAAGCTTATCAATCAATTGTGATATCAGCAGAAGTGGGTAATTATTTTTGATGGTGTGTTCATTAAGGTATTGGTAGTTCTGTATTATTCTCTTTTTTCTATCTTTCTTTGATATGAAGAAGACCAGAGAGATCTGAAGAGATTTTAATAGTCTAATATATTCTTTTTGAAGTTGTTTATCAATGAATGCTGATACTTCTTCTTGTTCCTGGACTAATAAGGGAATGAGTCTCCCTTTTTTTGCTTTGAATGACTTTTTTAGATCAATCCTATAATCTCAGGATTTTCTTATCAACATTCTTTCTAATTCTCCTTTTGAAAATACTTGTGATTACATTTTAGAACCAACTCTTCTAGAGTTCATTCTTCCTTTTTTGGTTCTGATTCTATACCCATTCTAATGGCTGTGGCTTTTCAAGCTTTTTTTGAAGATTCTTTATCTAAATCTGTATTCTGGCAAATTTTTATACTTCTCTCTTATAAAAATAAATAGCTTCTTGGATAGTAGATCATTAAGACCTTGCCTGTCTTTCAATTAATATCAGGGTTATGCTTGGCAAGCCAGGTATATCCTAGCATGAGAGGGTATTCTATCAGGTTTGTAACCTTGGTGATAATCCTTTTTTAATGTTCCTGGCAGAGTTCTTTATTCCATTAACATTAAATACTGGAATAGGGTATAAGAGTTGACTCAAGGGGACTCCACATTTCTCAGTCCAATTCTTATTCATGAATATATAGTTTGTGCCACTATCTAAGAGCATTTTAACTTCTGATAAGAAGTTTTTTTTAGTCTCTATCTTGACTTTAGGTTTTACTTCATTTTTGATATGCATGGCATATGTAAAGAACACTGATGATTCAATTTCAATATTTTCTGCTTCTTCTTCTTTCTTGATGGCCACTGGAACTCTTATATCTATATGATATATGGCTTCAGGTTCTAGGTTCTTCCTAAGTCTAATAGATAACAGTTCCAAAAAATTCAATCTATCTGATTTCAAACTTCTTTCTTCAGGTTTAGGATTTCATATCCATTTGACTTTAACAAGTTAATGCAGCTTTTGACTAACCACCTCCCTTTCACTTCTTCTGAACTTGCATCAGAAGCTGCCTTTGGTGGGACTACATTATCCTCTTTAAAAGTTTCAAATTTGTTAAATTGCAAGTCAGCTAATATGACTGCCAATATTTTTACTAAACCATTGCCTCATAATGTTCATGAGAAACATGCCAAATGTCTTAGCCTCTCTTCAGCTTAAGGGGGAGTATTGAGGCTAGCAAGCCAAATATAATAGTCAATTCATATGAGCCACCATATAAAAGGCTATTAGGAATTTGTGTCCACTAATTTATATCTTAAATAATTAATAGATTGGATAGGTATAAAATACTGGACTAGATAGAGAAGCTAATAATGTTACAGTTTATAGTGAAAGTATACTTTTCTTCATTGTTTTACTTATACAAGTTATAGTTGATCAAGTCTTTCAGTTCTACTCTGGCAATCCTACTTAGGATAAGCCCAATTCTCTTCCAGACTTGGTTACATCACTTATCCCATTGCTTACTCATTTGTGCTTAGTTGGTGACTCTATTGTTGGTCCAATGACACCATATGTTTTAGTCATCAATGAGTCATTCTGCTTATCTTCTAACTCATCAATCTTCTTTGATGTTCTACAACATTCCTATGACTTATTACAAACAGCCTCACTTCCCTTCAAGGCAGTATCTTACACACTGTCTCTCATTCCCATTCACTATATAAACCTGTCTCTCTGCTACCATGTACTTTAGTCTAGTTCTACCTTGCAATCACCTATTCAGTATTTGCTCCTCCCTGTCAGACTCTCTTGAGTTCTCTTCCTCAAGGTCTTACTTGACACCTAGTCCTTGTCCTACTATTGAGTGGATGCTACTTGCTTTTATCTTGACAACAGAGTGTTCCTAAATGGCACTTTCTTCAACCAGAATAACAAAACTTTGCTCACACAAGGTTTATGCTCAAATCTACCCAGTCCAAGCATAACAAATAATAAGAATCCAAAGTTTAGTCCTCCACCATCTCTTGTCCATGTCTAACCAGCTTGATATCCTCATGCACTATTACTCTATTCTCATGCTCAATGCCTTGATAAGAAAGGTAATTCCAATCAATGCATACTAGCCTTGTACTTGCACTATCTTGCATACTACTCAAAAAGCCTATTATACACCCCCCTTATTGCCTCAAAGACAAAGTTCACCTGCTTTTTTCACCCTGATCTTCTTACAAATTCGAAGATGAATAGATATTTTAGAATTTCATATATAAGAATCTCAGCCATCTTGCTGGCTCTGAAAGTAACTTTATAATATATATCAGCTAAGCATGTAAATCACATTAAAAGAAATATATATACTGGTAGCTGAAGGATTCTGATGAAATACTATAAGGCTAAGAAATATGCTTGCAATGGGGGCAATATGTAGTATAGCATTAAATGTGTCTTCAAATGATATGATATGCAGAGCAGATTCCAGACTATTGCAATGAGAATGGTGAAAATGTAAAAAGGCTTGAGTGATATTTCTGACAATGTTTTGTTTAGACAGTTAATAACAAGGTGCAATGAGGACAACCCAATTAATAAAGCAGAAAAAAAAAAAGGATTAAAATCATAGAGACCAAAAAGATAATGGACTCAACAGTATCTTGCATGTAATTTTCTTCTTGGGCTTGACCTGCCTCCTATATCAAATTGGGATCTGGATTCTGTGCCTAACCTTGTGTTTGGTTAGCATCCTTGTTTTGTATCTAACCTGCCTCCTATAGTTGGACAATATCCATATTCTATACTTAATCTAAGTGCAGGTCTTCTCCTTCAATGGATTTTTGGCCTGTTTCTTGGTTAAAGTTAGTTCAAATGGTTTTCCTTTCTACTTACCTTCTCAAATGGGACAAAGTTCTATTGTGGCATTGGCATCAGTGTATATGTTATTGATATAGAGATACTAGCAAATTATAAGCCTAGTTCTCTCAATTTACTTTTACTTTTTCCTTTTCAATCCTAGTGAAGTAAGCCTTTATTTGCCCATAGTTCATTTCATAGATTTTTCAGAAAGGATCAGAAAATTAGAAGACTCTTCTTTCTTCTCTTCTTTTCATAATGTGGTGCCTTCCATATTAGTAGAGCACACCTTTCCTTCTTTACAGTCTATATGGTGACTTCTATAAAATTTGCAGTTTGGGCACTGCTTTCTTACATTTTTTCCTATGGCATTGCACTTGACCATCATGTGGCCAGTCTTTTCATATTTAAAGCAAGTTATTTTAAAAGAAAAAGCCCTTGCTTTTCTATTTTGATTATTAGAGAATCAGCTCTTTTAAAATTAGTTTCCAGGGTTCTTCTTTTCTAACATGCTTTTTTGTGAAGCCATTTTATAGTATAGGCTTTGATTCTTATTCCAATTGTTTCAACTATTTTCAGGATTGTATCTAGATTTTATCCTTTGAGTCCTTGTTAGAATATTTCTTTTTTGATTTCCTTATTTATATTTGTTTCAAGAAGATATATAGCATAAGATTCTATATAATCTGCTTATCAGGCTAGAATTCTGAATTTAGCCAAAAATATATACATCTTGATCCTTTTGTTTATAATTTGACACTTTTTTCATTGCTTAATCCTTCTAAAGCATAGAGCAAAAGAGAGCTTTGATTTCTTATTGTAGGATATTCCAATTTGCTAATGTTGAATTTCCCTAAGAGAGCTTATCCAGCTCCATTTCTATATAGTGACTCCCTTTTACTTCTTTCAACTTGAAAAGGATGGCATACACCCTGTTTATACCATGGGAAATAGATTTTCTTTTATGGCAAAGTATTTTAGATTGGTGGAGATTTAAGCCTTTATCTTGGTCCACTATTCTTCAAATTTAGCTTTTAACCCATCATAGTTTTCAGGGTCAGTGAAGATTTCAATTTTGAAACTTCCTTCTACTAAAGGTTTTTCTAAGGATCTAGCCCAATTTTGTAATCCTATGAATTCTTGAACTTGCTGGTCTGCTTTGCCAGCTTGTTCTACAGCCAGCACTGCTTGTCTTATGAAATCTGAGGTGAGCATCTCAGCCTGCTCTTGTATCTTTGTTAATTCTTAAATTTTTTATACATTCAGATGCACTCTTTCTTTGAGATTTTTTTTTAAGATCCATGTTTAACATCTCTAGGGCCTTTGGCCCTTTGGTGGACAGTGACAGGTGGGTGTTTCTTTGAGATTAGCAATGACTTCACATATCTTTTTAAAGTCAAAGTCTCCATTTTCATTTAGTAAATGACCAATTCTACTGACTATTATATTTTAGACTCTTATATTTAGGAGTTTTCCTAGAAAAAAAATGTTTTGATCCATTGATCCATCAAAGAGAACTCTAAGCTCATTTATTCTTCTTTTGTAGTGAAAGATGTCATGCATCACATGGACTACCCAAGAAGATCCACCTCTTTTTCTTCAAAGGGGGGTTAACTGTGGTTAAATGTTAATATTGCCACCATAGTCTATAAAGGGAATATAGAGAGGCCACATTAGTTTTGGGAGGAAGAAGCAGTCAGAGCAACCTGAAATAAGGAACCTCTAGGGCATAATAACCCCAGGTGGTGGAATATACAGGCTACCTCTGTACACTTAGAAGATACTGCACCATCACCAGTCTGAAATACTAATCCAGCATGGATATAATACATCCATGATCAGAGCATAGGAGAGTTTTCTTATCTTCTTCTTATCTTTGTGACAATCAGACTTTAACCTTTTCACTTTCAAATCTACAGATAATATTTCCTTTTGTAGTAATACTTCTTTTTATCTGTATTACTATCTACTTCTCCTATCTATGCCTATCTTTACCTTATGGACAGTTCCCTCATCTATCTATAATTTTTCTTTATAGTCATAGCTATATCCCTTTCCACTATATATATAACTGCCCTGTATAGTAGTTCACTAACTAGATCTACATTTAATCTATGTGGTATTTGATTAACCTGTTATTCCTAAGTGAGAGCTGCAGTCAAGACTTATCAAAATCTTACCAGACTTCTATCAGTCTTCTGTCTACTGTTGAGTGATAGCTTGAATGAAGGGAATATCTTTATATCTAGGATCTATATCCATAGATCACATCACAGAAGGCTTCTTTTTTAAGAAGTAAACCATCTGCTATGTAAAAAAAATGAAGATTGAAGAAAGAACTGCTTTGATATAAGAAAGAAATGGTGACTAGTATGGAATGTGTAGAAAAGGGGATATTTTAGGGATGCTAATACAGAACGCAGGACACAGAGTCCAATATTACGTCCGATTATAGAGTCAACTTCTCGGGGGAGGCAGGTGCCATACTGTACACAAATGGAGACAATAGCTTCCCAGGCAGCAGTGAATTCGTGGATGAAGATAAGGCGCAGGGCTAGAACCTGTCACAGTAGAACTCTCTCGAGAAGCAGTAAACCGTCCACTGTTTCAAGGTACAGCTGACTCCATATAGGATTGCATAGAATCTAACTAAGAAAACTATAGAGTTACATGGGCACTATTTATATCATAAGGAGAATAGATGGGAATCTATTCCCTTTGGAGAAATCAGAATAGGACTTGCCATAAAGAGAGGCAAGGAAAATGGAAGCGTCCTGGGATCAGAGATCACAAGTACCATAATTGACAGCATGCACTGCCTATGGAATAAAAGGGAAGGGCAGTGCATGGGAGCTCTCTCACGTTCATGAGATAATTCTGTAAAGGGGTCCTAAAAGGATATATGAGATCTAGCAGAGAGAAGATGGTAATACCTAAACTAGCATATGCTGTGTGGAGTGGGGAAGGTGGTTAGGTAACTGGGGCAAGCCATAGAGTGGATTGAATATATCCTAAAAGGGAACAGAAAGTAAATTAAAGAAAAGGAAATAAGTCCCTCCGTTGCTCTATGTAGTTCTCGACCTCCTGAAGGTCCCATTGGAACCATTCCTCATAACCGGATGGAACGTTCTCTTGATTGGCTGGTAAAGGGGGTGAGGCCGACCAGATGTCTAATGAGTCCCCCCATGTTAGAGGACTGGTGAAGTCCTTGTCAATCTCCATCTCCGAGTTGGCAGGGAGATGAGAAAAAGATGGGGCATCCAACACCTCCAGGTATGGGGTCGGTGACCATCTCCATCATTTTGTAACAGATGCCTTTAATAGGCTTTTATAATTTGTTTTGGGGTCTAAAATAAAGTCTAATATAGAATGAATCCCTTCTGAGTATAGATCTTTCTAGCCTCTATTTTCCTGGATATGCTCTGTAAATCTTTTGATAGTGAATAGATATCTGTCATAATTCTAACTCCTCTCTAATGATTTCTATTACTTCTTCTTTCAAAAACTTCTGCCAAAGGGGTCTGGATTCTGGCCACAGATTGTTGGAGTCAACTAATGATGATCTTTTAGGATAAAGGAGGTCTAATATCAAAGAGTGTCCTAGGTTTTATTTAATTTCCCACAATATCCTATCTGCCTCTCTTTATAGCTCAATATAATCTTGAAGTTACTACAACAAGGCATATCCTTGTTGTTCTACTAACTGGTCCTTTTTATTTAATTCTGCCAACCAGTTATCTCCAACTTCAAATGGCTTTCTTTTAGCAGCCACTAAGCATCCTGTATCAAAAGGGGATAACATTACAATCAGTGAGTAACTTCTGCTCTATCTTTTAGAGAGCATATTATTTCAGAGATTATAGAAACCAGCATCTTTCAATCCATGGAGTTGTATTGCAATGTTTTAAGACCTTCTATCTAAGTATCATCTGAAAAGAAGTAGGAGTTCTGAAGTAATGAAACACTCTAACTGTTAAGGCCTAATCAATAGCCCTAGTCAGAGAATATATAATTTCTATGACAGTATACTAGTTATATTGTAGGGATTTTCAAAGGAATGTTTAAAAGAAATCTCCAAGACTTCAGAACTGAGAAGCCAGCTCTGCAATCCTGAGCCTTTATATATTACTCTACTGTATGTATATGTTTGGCTCCTACCTTAATATGGAACCAATAGAATATGATCCTAAATTATAAATAGAAGGCAATGTATATAGCCAAGTATGGCAGCCAATAGAATAAAAGAAAAATAGAATTATACCATAAAGACTGTGTAATGAGAATCAGCCTAAGTCATGAAGAATCTTAAAAAGTGTGGCACTATCATGAAATGAAATAGAAGTATATGGAAATTAAATAAGTCAAAGAAAAACAGAGCATAATGGATAATATGTGAACTCATCTAGAGCAAGATATAAGTGAGTTAAGAGAACAGATATCAAGGAAAAAAAAGTAGTCTGTATGGTACTCAGTTGGGCACTAGAGATAAATCATAACACTTATCATAGATCTGATAATAAAGGAAATAATGCCCTTTACAGCATATGCAGTAAGAAGCAGAGAGAATATGAAGGGCAACCAGTAGCAGTCTAGAAAGAAATAAGATATTAATAAGAGCAGAAGGAAAAAAGGGGAAGTTAATAAGTTACTAGAAGAAAGAAAAAAAAATCCCTTGTCAATCTATAAAGTCTGAAAGATCCCTATGGTCTCAGTCATACCAAGATATATTCCTGTTATCTAGGAGAATATCTCCTATTGAAAAGTCTTTGACTTTCCAGATGTCTGTATATCTGTCCTATACTTTCCCAAATCTTGTGCTCACTTTCAGATTATCATTCTGAAATAGGAAAGAAAAACTGGGTTGGTCTAGTGGTTTCAGATATGGAGTGGGCAGTTTATGCCACCATTTTGTAATAGTAAAACTCTGGTAAGTTTATTCAGTACTAGTGCACTGTGGATCTGATCTTGCTAGATTGCAGCACATAGATGGAACTTATATAGCAAGGATATTATCAACTTCCTTACTCAAGGAACATTATACTAAGGTGTGCATCAATTACAAGCTAATATATTTACTACTATAGTATGCTAACTGCTACAATTAGAATGGGGAGGGAATATTGAGTAGGTGAAGTAAAAAATGAGTATATGTGAAATAGGTAGCTTGGGCAAGAAATGGATTTATGTAAAATGGATAGCTGGAGTAAGATAGGTATATATGAAATGAGTAGCAGGGATGAGAAATGGGTAGGTGGATAGGGGTATACAAGAGTTAATATGGATAGAAAAAAATAGCAGATGGATAGTATAAGCAAGTGAAAATGCATGGATCTGAATATATATAGCTGATTGCAAACACAAGCATAATCTATGGGAATGTAAGCAATATGTTAAAATAGATATCAGTATATATGAGAGCCTATGAGGGGCCAGATAATAGAATCATAATCTATGGAAATAAACAGACAAATATATAGTTATTTTTCAGTTGATTCTAAGAGATCTGGATAGTAAAATAACCTAAAGGAGTTGTGTCATCAGCCAAACCATCAGAGCCACTACTACTATCAGAGTATAGGGATATAGAGGAATGACTCAGTTTACTAGATTTCTTTTAGGGAACTTTTAAAAGGGAATCTCCAAAACTTTAGAACTAGGAAGCCAGCTTTGTGATCCTGGGCCTTTATATACTATCCTACTGTATGTACATGTTTGGTTCTATTATAACAGGAATAGTCAATAGAAATATTCTAAAGTATTAAGATATTTGTAAATATCTATAGATCTTAAGATATATTAATATAATAAAAGAGAATGAAAGTGGTATCACTTGTGGCAGCCAATCATAAGTGCTTGGTAATAAATATGAAATGGAAGCTAATGCAAACTTGTGCATGGCAATGCATATGGCAATGACCTTAAGTCATTCTTAAAGAAGTGGAATATATCCATCAATAGAATAAGATTCTGAATATGATATATAAAAGAATATTAAATAAGTATAATTTTCTGCAGGTATAGAATAGAAAATCAGAAGGAGAAGCCTGCAGAGATTAAATACACAAGTTTCAGGTATGTTCAATATGTATCTTCAATGAGGCAAGAAGTAGTAAATACTTCTATGAAATAGATGTGGTAGAATACTGCACATATAAAATATAGGCATGCATTTACTGCATGTTCAGGATTCATGGAGATCTTGCAAAGATCCTCCAGTTTCTATATATAGAAATTACTTCTCATGAATACAGAAAAGCACTAAGTTTAATAAGATAAGGCCATAAACAGATTGGAATACACCATATGGTCATGTTTGTCCTATGAGGGTAGATCAGTCTAATAAGCATGCTGGTTATGTCAGAGATCATAATTTTGAAGAACCTTCTTTCACATTCTGTAAATACTCAAACATGCTCAAATCAGACCACATCATCACCTCTTATCTTAGATGGAAGCATATTCATAGTTGCTTCCTAGAAATTGTCTATCATCTTGAAGATCTGCAATCTTCCTTCATAAACCAGCCAGTTTCCAATTGGGCAAGAGTCCAGTGGATCAATCCAGAGGTCAACACAATGATCAACTATCTACACAAGCACCACTCCAAATGTGTCCAGAGGGGCTTCCTGAAGTCTATACTTACAGCTGCTGCGAATGAAGTCAATAGCAATCACCCACCTCAGGGTAAATCAAAGGATTACTCAAGTGTGTAGACCAAGCTCACAGATGTATGCACCACTTGCTATATTTCTACTTGCCTTGCTGATTGTTCACACTGCAGATCAAAGCTACCTGGAGGCAGGTCAAGCTCTGGAAAGGAAAGAGTGGAGTTCACTACAACAATGTTCACAGAGCAAACATATGTGACACTGATGCTGCAAAGATATTCAATGATTTTGTGAAGATATGTGCAAACATACTATATCTGCCTGTAGCTAATTGGTGGTAGGATCACCCCAAGCTAAAATCATATCACAACAAGCCCTTTCCACACTACCACAAGATGATGGACATTTTCCTGGAAGGTATGGCCACTGGAGGCAGAGCATGGCATAGAAAGTTGGGCACACATGGTGAATCCACCAACAAACCAGCCAGTGGCATAGAAGGCACTGGTATACCTGCTACCTCTCAAAGCATTATGCACCACTCCTCTAGTGGGTCTGATTTCAACTCTTTTACTCTCATTAATCTGATTACCATGGACATTTCTTCTATACTCCATGCAGCCTCAACCAATCCCAACACTCCTGGCATCCTCCCAGCTCCCTTCACCCCTTGATCGAACTCCTTGTTTACCTCTGGCAGCAGCAACAAGCACTCACATGATACTATATCTATGAAAATGTTACAGTTATTCTCTGTATCCTCTTGACCAGCCACAACAAACTCCTCAATTCCTTCCAATATGCACTTGGGGGTGCTAGCAAGCACAGCCGGTCTTCTTGCCAGGAGGAGGAGAGCCACCACCAACTTATTACTATCCACTCCATTACCAATGCCATCCATTCTATTCATGACACAATGGCCAACAATATGCAAGATCCTCTTGTTGTTGTGCAAGATGCTACAATGGTGCTGCAAGGTATACCTGGAATTGATGGTGACAATCTCTTTATTTTAGCCAAGTATTTTTCAAAGCATGAGAATCTTGCAACCATGTTTCTTTCTTTTGAATCACCAAATCGCAAAGCCTATATTTTGTGCCTGTTGAGTCAGCTTGGTGCCATATCTGCTGGTGAAGCAGGTCCAAGCAATGCAGTTGTATAGGACATTTTAGTAGTACTTGTAATCAGAGAATGCAAGTATTCTGTATATGTCAACTACATGTCCTTGTCATTGGTAATGCCACTGTTATAGAATGATGGAGACAGTCTCTGACTCCTTTTCCTAAAGAGTTGGACCACACTCATCTTTTTTCCTCCACTGAAGAGATGCAGGAGTTATCTAGAGAAGTAGAATGGGGAAGCTTGTTGGCATGATGGAACAGTTCCCCTGAACCATTAGAAGACCAGGAGAACATTCCTCCCATTTGGGAGGATGAGATATGGTATGACTGGGACACTCAAGACTATAAGAACTTTGTACAGAGAAGAGGGGACTCCTTCCCCTTCTTCCAGAGACATTCCCCCTTCCCTTCAGTAGACCTCTAGGTATCATCAGTGGACTCCCCCCTTTTCCTGCTCCACACTGCATCTGCCTGGGGAGTACCTTAATATTTCCTTTTATCCAAATCTTGTTATGCTGGACAAGCATGACACCTAGTCTGATTCTTTATTACAGTGTGCACTCAATAGTAGCATGAAGACTAATAGAAATCCTTGGTAGAAGTTTGCTGCAGTGACTCTTTCACACTGAGGAAACTAGACACCACACTTGTAATTGCATAGATCTAGCTGAGGTTTACAAGTACAAGTGGCTACCATATTTATAGTGATCCCCTAAGGTATAGATTCTATATGGAAAAGAAGAGGCACTGCAGATCAAGATCCACAAATGCTACACCTCACATGAGGCAAGGAAATGAGGTAGTCTGAGGATAGGGTAAATGAAAAAGGGGCATTGATGCCCAACATACTGGGATAGGAGAAGAGATAAGACAATGAGGCAGAGAGCTGAAGTGTTGGTACATCAATGGGAAGGTCATTGATAGAAGATCTGAAAGAGATCAATGACCTAAAGCATCCCCAATACTGAGGCGAAGAAGAGAACTCAGCTTTTGGATATCAAGAGAAAAATAAAGGGGTCCATTGTCCAACTTTCTGCCCATTACTCTATCCACTCATCTGCCTGTGGCCAGGCAGGTTCCTCCTCCAATGGTGGATCCAAAACATCAATATTATATCCATTCCCCATCCACAACCAGCAGGTTGTGCAATGACAGTCCTTCCAATGACCCAAATAATCTCTGTCTGAGATCATAACAAATCTCCAATCAAGAAGGCTCCTCTTTTATTTTAACTTTGAAACTCTACATTAAGGTTTAGACCTGAACTCCCAGAGAACCTTTATGCATAGCCTTTGCTTTCCCCTGATTCTTTCTGGTGACTATGCACAGCCTTCTTCTTTCATTTATCACAGACACTTTCTTATTTGACCTATCCAATTTGGGATAAAGTTTAATTCTCCACCATTATGGAGGGGAGTTCCCATCATAGTTTAGTTTAGTATAAAAGTGCCTGTACTTATGAGGATAGTTCTCCAGTTAGATTCTATGCAATCTTATATGGAGTCAGCTGTACCTTGAAGCAGTGGATGGTTTACCACTTTTTGAGAGAATCCTTGTGTGACAGATTCTAGCCCTATACCTCATATTCATCCACGAATTCTCTGCTGCCTGGGAAGCCATCATTTCCATCTGTGTCCAGTATGACCCATGCCTAGGACACATCAATCGGATTATCACTTACCACCTTCGACTCCACATTCTGCATTCTGTATCAGCCACCCATGTCCTCCAAGTCATCTGACTCATCTTGTTGCCATTGGATTTCTTGATAGTCAGCCCACATCACATTTGCAATTTCATCACACATGGTTACAGCACTTGGAGAGTTGACTGGTGCTTCATCCCCTTCACCTGCATAATTGTTATTATTGCCATGCACTTGTCCAAGATCCATCCTGCCATTGCTCTCACCCAGGTGCTCATTAGTGTCTTCAAGTGGATTGTGTGTGAGAATAAAGTTGTGGATGGTGGCGAGCACAGCAGGAATCATCTCTTGAGTACTCAGCTCAAATTCAGGCAGGAGAAGGAGGATGTGAAAATGGCACTTCAGAACTCCAAAGATCTGCTCAACAATATTCCAGAGTGATGAATGGCACATGTTGAATAACTCTTCCTTATTTTGAGGACTAAGAGTATATGTGTGAATAATTAGAAAAGAAACTATTTAGAATGAATAGTACTACCAAATAGACACATGTCCCCACTCAGCAAGATGATATCTAGTCCCCCAGTATGATACAAGTAGGTCAGGCTGCAGTGGAAATCCCACATTGCCAAGCAAGTATTTGCCTGGTGGAATCTCCAAATTGGTTTGAACCACATCACCCCACACTAGCAAGTCCATTGCAGAATCCTCCCATTATTACAAAATGATGGACGTGCCCCCCAACTCCATTCCCTGACGAGTTGGACAGGCCACACCTATTGTGGATGAGAGACACAAATGACCCCCTTTGGGATGAACCATGTTTCACCTCAGAATCCCTATTGAGGGGGAACCTGTACAGTTACTGGAGGGAAGAGGATTATGTGCCCAACTAGACTATGGATCCTAAGGATTGGGGAAGGACACTGCTGACTAGGAGTCCCCCCAGGAGGGACAGTGTTATGATGGCACTTTTCCAAGCCTTCTCTCTCCCTATTTATTGATATGGAACACAGTACGCGGAGTCTGATGGACCGAGCGATTACGTGGTCTACGTAACCGAGGCGAGGGCAGCGGCGTATAAGCGTAGCAAGAATGTTCTCCCGAGCGCGGGTGCCGAGATCGTAGAGGACATAGCGGACGTTGAGACAATGTCTCAGTAGAACTCTCTCGATGAGCGAAGACCCTTCCGCGCTCAAAGGTACAGCAGACTCCACGTTGGATTGCGTAGAATCTAACTAGGGAACATGACTAAACTACAGGGGCGCTTATATAGGGTTTGGGAAGTATTAGGTAAGGCTTCCCCTTCGAGAAGGATAGAGCTTGCCATAAGAGAGGCAATGAAAATGGTAAGCGTCCGGTCAGATCCTCATCTGAGATGGGATCATATCGTAATACCGCAATTGACGGCACGCACTGCCTATGGATCAAAAGGGGAAGGGCAGTGTGTGGGAGTCCTCCCCATGGTCGTGAGAGAGTCTCCTAAAGGATCGTAAAAGGAGATATGAGATCTATCGGAAATAAGGAAAATAATACCTAATCCGGTGGATGCTGTGTGGAGCGGGTATGGGTGGAAAAGATAACTAACGTAACTGTGGAATAGATCGAATATCTCCAGAAAGATCAGCGAAAATAAATAAAAGATTACTCGAACCAGAATGGGAAAGTGTTCTCTCTCCGACGTACATAATCATACAACTCCTGGGCGTCCCAGGTGAACCACTCCTCGTTCCCTGGGGGAACGTTCTCTTGATTGTCCGGGAGGGGAGGAGGGGACGCGCTCCAATGCTCTAAGGACTCCCCCCAGGCTAGGGAACTGGAGAAGTCCGCTCTCATATCCGCAAAGTGACCTGTAGAAAAGGAAAAAGATGGAGCGTCGAGCTCCTCGGGGTACGGCGTGGGCAGTCTCTGCCATCATTCTGTAACATTTATCAAGACATTCTCATGGTCATGTGCTAGTCACATGCATTATGCATTTCTTTTACAATTATTTAACTTCAAGACCTACTCTAAGCACCATGGATTGCTAGTCAATCCTTAATACTCAAGACTTAGTATTTTTCCGTATTCGTGGGAAATACTTACCATATTTATCCTTAGAAGGGGGATCCCTCTAACAATCCCAATTATGCAAAAGCCACAACATGTGTTGACCACATGTTTACCTCACTTATGCCTCATGTGTGCAGCATGCTGCCACATCCATTTCACAGAAGCATTGATTGCTTCTATCCTCATTGAAGACACATGTTGAACATGCATTAACCTCAAGTATTTAATTACTGCAGGCTTCTCTTCTAGAAGTTCTTATCTATACCTGCTGATAAACATATGCTTTTCATTTCCTATTCTATTTCATATTCAGAATCTATCCCTATTGGTGAAACACTCTAACGAATGAAGCAACACGTAGTGTCCTCCAATGTGTTCAGGTTCGATAGATAGTTTAAATAGAGCTTGGGTGACAGTGTACTAGTCACACCAGGCTTTCCAAGGGTTGCTTAGAGGAGAACTCCAAGACTTCAGAACTGGAGAGCCAGCTCTGTGATCCTGGACTTTATATACTATCCTACTGTATGTACATGTTTGGTTCTACCATAACAGGAACAACCAATAGGAATATTCTAAAGTATTAAGGAATTCATGTATTCCTATGGATCTAAGATATATTCAGTGAAATATATATAAAAGGAATATGGTGCCACTTGTGAGAACCAATCATAATGGTTTCTTAATAGAACCTATGCACACCAGTGCAAGGCTGTGCATATACCCTGTACCCATCTAGAGTCAAGGTGAGTCATAGATAAGATGGATCATATCCACCAATAGGGTTAGATCCTGAATATGAAATATAAAAGAAAATTAAAGCATACTATACTCCTGCAGGTATAGAATAGAAGTTTTGAAGGAGAAGCCTGCGGAGATTAAATACTTGAGGTTTCAGCATGTTCAACATGCGTCTTCAATGAGGTAAGAAGCAATGAATGCTTCTGTAAAATAGATGTGGCAGCATGCTACACACATGAGGCATAGACATGCATTTGCTGCATGTTTCAGGGTTCACAGGAGATCTATTGAAGATCCTCTGATGTCTAGGTTTCTATAAATAGAAAGTACTTCCCATGAATGCGGAAAAGCACTAAGTTCAATAGTATAGAGATTGACTAGCAATTCTTCTAGTGTTCTGTAATAGATGTCAAGCCTAGGTGTCTTCAATAAACTATCATGCAGATCACATGACAAGTCATGTGACTGGTGTCATGATGTCATAAGCATGTGATCTTGAGGTCACATGACTGTTGTAAAGTCAAGATAAAAGTTGAATAAAATAGAGTCGTAACACTCTCCCTCTCTCCCCTTGTCATCTCTGCTATCATGAAGCCTGTTTCTCTAGTCATCACCTTGGTCATATCCACATTGAATGTCCTTTCTATTAATGCTCCCACTGCCTTAAATGGCATCCCAGTCATATGATGCATCAGTGCCCTTTGCATCACTGAACTCCTTCTCAGTCGTCTTCTTCATCTGCCTCTTCTGCTTCCCACCATGTAACCACCCATTTCACTCTACCTGTTCCACCTCCCCCTGGTATACCATTTCCACGCCAAACTATGAAACATGGTCACCCTAGAAGGTCTTCTCTTCATCCTCGATCTCCTAGCCCTCAGTCTGAGGGATCTCTTATAGACATGTATGATCCTGTCGCTGAATCCAATATGACGGGAGATGTCTGTGATATTTAGGACAAGACTAAACCAGCTGCTGTGTGCTGGCTTGTCTAGTATCTCTCACAGTAGCTTCGAGCATACAAAGGGGGTAATGTTACGATTTTTTTTGTTTATTAACTCTTAATATGTACTTGACTCTAGCCTTTCATTTTCACTTGGATAATCCTAGAAGAATAAGTCCAATTTTTCTTCAGGCTAAGTCATTTCTGCTTATTCTTGCTTATTTGTTCTTATATGAGTAATCAGCCCGATTACTTATCTGACATCTGTTATCATGAGTCATTCTCTTGACTTCTGACTCATCGATTATTCTTTGATGTTTCATTAGATTCTTTATGACTCATACATAAACAGCCTCGTTTCTATTCAAGGCAGTATCTCACAACACTGCCTCTCATTCCTCTTTCCTATATAAACTCATCCATCCACTGCCATGTACCTTAGTCTAGTTCTTCCTTGGAATACATTCTATCATGTTCCTCTTCCCTGTCAGACTCCTGAGTGTTCTCTTTCACTCAGTCTCTCTGACTCAAGTCTTTGTCCTACTTCAAGTGGACACTCCTGACTTATTACCTGAAGAGTATTCACTAGATGATACTCATCCTGAACTTCTGCCAGTTCTTATTAAGGGCTACACTTGGACCTACCCAGTACAAGCATAACACTCTATCTGTACAGTGAAACACCTCAAAATCCTAATGCCTCAAGTACTAGTGATCCTAGATGTATAGTGTTGGTTACAATGACTTAGTAACCACTTGCTTGCTTTAGAGGGGAAGGTCTTAAGAGAGGGAAATCTCCAAGACCACTAAACTGGGGATCCAGTCTAGCGCTCCTGGGCCTTTATATACTACTCTATTGTATGTACATGTTTGTACTACTACTAAATAGGGAACCAATAGGATATGATCCTGAATTGCAAATAAAAGGCAATGCATACAGCCGAGTGTGGCAGCCAATAAGATTAAAGAGAAGTGGAATTGTACCATAGGGGCTGTGTAATGAGAGTCATGGTGAGTCATGAGAAGTATGGCACAGCCATAAAATGGAAGAGAAGCATGTGGGAATTAAAGAAGCATGTTTCTGAAACATAGAAGAAATGGAGATTAAAATAGTAAGGAAAACATGTGTTCCTATCCCCTTATGGATAAGAAGTCTAAAAGCGAAGAGGGGAAGGCATAGGCGTGGTCAGGTTTACCCAAATAATAATAAGGGAATTTATTTCCATGAATGCGAAAAAGTTCTAAGTCCAAAAGATAAGATAAGATAAATATGAAAATGGTCAGAAAAAGAGTGGGAAAATGAGGGTCGTAACATACAATAGATCCCTAACTTAGACCTCCCTTCATAATTCCCTATCATTCCCTGTCCATGACTCCTTGACAATCCTGTATCCTCTGTCTCTATGAATTCATCACTATTCTCTATTATTGTCGCCTGCTAGTCTCAGGCATTCAATCCGTCATTTTACCAAGAACCATCATCCTTCAGCAATACCTCTCCATTGTTGTTCCTTCTGGCCATCTTTGTTACGCTTGTACCAGGTAGGTCCAAGCATAGCCCTTAGGGTCAAGGGTTCGGTGTTTTGAGTATCATCTAGTGAATACTCGAAGAGTTCAATATGGATAGCGTCCACTCAGAGTAGGATGAAGACTAGGGTCAGGGAGACTGAGTGGAAGAGAACACTCAGGAGTCTGACAAGGGGACAAGCACAAGAGATGTGATTGTAAGGGAGAACTAGACTAAGGTACATGGCAGCAGAGAGACGAACTTATATAGTGGATGGGAATGAGAGGCAGTGTGGGAATACTGCCTTGAATGGAAAGAGGGCTGTCCATAGATGAATCATACAGAATGTGATAGAACACCAAAGAATAATCGATGAGTCAGAAGATCAGAAGAATGACTCATGATGACATCTAGTAATTGAGTAATCAGGCTGATTACTAGATATAAATGAGTAAGCATAAATAAGAGAGTATGACTCAGCCTGAAGATGAATTGGACTTATCCCTAGTGGGATTATCCAAAAGGAAACGAAAGGCTAGAGTCGGTACAATGGTTATACCAAAGCGAAGAAAAGAAACAGAAAGAAATCGTAACATTACCCCCTTTGTATACTCAAAGCTACTGCGAGAGACTTCTTAGATGAGCCAGCGCACAGCAGCCAGTTTAGTCTCATCTTTAGATATTACAGACATCTCCTGTCATGTTTGACTTGGCAACTGGGTCATACATGTCAATAAGAGAACCTTCTGACTGAGGGCTTGGAGAATGAGGATGAGGACGAGGGGGAGATCTTCTGGGGCAACCTCTCCCCATGCTTCGGCGAGGAAAAGGAATACCAGGTGGGGGTGGAACTGGCAGGGTAAAACGAGTGGTGGCACGATGAGATGAGGCCGATACAGATGACGAAGATGACAATTGGAATGGAGTGCGACGATGAAGAGGACACGAATGTTGGTTATGACCAGGCCGCCATTTAAGGCAGCTGGGGCACTGATAGAATATATAGTCTACTTGAAGATGGCCTGGACGGTGACAGGAAAAACAGGCTTCGTGATAATGGGGGTGGCATGGTGAGAGGGGCAGGGTATGATCACCTCCAGACCACCACGCTTCAACTTGATCAAGCACGGCCTGCTCTTCAGGAGAAAGTGGTGATGAAGAGGCGGAAGGGGTAGTAGCGGCAAGATAGGCGGCATGTCGTTCACCTTTCTCCCTGGCTACTTCTTCGACTCATTCCAACATGTGGGTCATGTCCAACTGGTGCATAGCGTCTTCGATAAGGTGTTGGATGTCCATTCCTATATGTCGTAACTTAGAGGCGAAGAGCCCTACATGGGCGTTCGAGGTCATAGTCCGACTCATCGTTTCGAGAGTTCCACAACCTAGATGCACCATAAAAAGGTTATGGAGTGCCGAGTGGGGGTGTAGAAGATCATTGATAGCGAGGGTATGTCCAGGGTGACGAAGTATTTCTATATAGACCCGTTCTCTCCGTTCCTTTTCAAGAAGGTGATCAGTCATTGGTTCAGCATGCATAGGAGGATAAGGTACACCTGGTGGAAGCGTACTGGTGATGGCGATGTCTGCAGCGGTAGTAGCGATAGCATCGAGGGTGACTAGGGAGGTGATGGGATGAGTGGGAGTTGAGGCAGGGGTGTCGATGAAAGAAGAGACAGAGGTGATGGAAGACATTTCAAAAAAACAAAGAAGTCTGAAGAGTGGTAGCATCAATGGAGGTAGAAGCTAAGGAGATGAAAGAGAAGGATAACAGTTTTTATATTCCTTTAGGGTGGACTTGGCATTTTTCATATTCCGTTCTGGAACCCATGAATCTTCTTCGGCGGAGTATCCTTTCCATCAGATCAAATAGAAGCGGTTTGACAGAGTTCTGCAATGACGAACTATCTTCTCAATTTCATATTCTTCTTCACCTTCTATTAACTCCAGGGGTGGCCTAGGAAAGTTCTTTCCATAAACATTGTTCTTGTGATAAGGAGTGAGGAGAGAGGCGTGGAAAACGGGGTGAATCTTCCAAGTACTGGGAAGGCATAAGCAATAAGAGATAGGAGATAACACTTGATCAATGGTAAAGGGTCCTTCTCTCTTAGGCGCAAATTTTGGATTATCTATGTTCCTTTTCAGATTCCGTGCTTCTAACCAAACTTTATCTCCTTTAGTGAATGGCGTAAAAGTCTTCCTTGAATGTGTGGCCATCAGCTGTCTGGCTAGTTCATGAGCTGCTAGAGCCTCTTCTCGAGCTATCAGGAGTCTTTTGATTCATTCCTCTATGGCAGGGATGTTACTGTTTGGAAACACTGTTGGAAGGGCTAAGGGTTCATAACCCATCATTAAATAGAACGAGGATTTTCCTGTAACTGAGTGAGGGCAACGGTTATGAGTAAATTCAGCGGTGGAGATATGATCTGTCCAGTCAGATGGATGATTACCGCAAACGATACGTAGATAGGTTTCAATTTCTTGATTAACTCTTTTGGTTTCTCCATCTGTCTGGGGGTGGTAAGCAGTTGACAGGGCAAGGTCATACTTTAGTAATTTTCCTAATTCTTTAGCGAAAGAGGATGCAAATTGTGGTCCTCTGTCAGAGATGATTTTCTCATATAATTCGAACCTTTTGTAGACTTTGTGAAAGAAGAGGTTAGCTACCCCTTCTGCTGTGACGGTTTTCTTTGTTGGGCAGAGAATTACCCCCTTTGTAAGTCCATGGTTGACCACGACCAAAAGGGAGTCAAAGCCTACAGAAAGGGGAAGGTTGGTGATTAGGTCGCAAGAGATTTGTTGGAAAGGGCGAGTGCAGGAAGATTTAATTGGGGAAAGCGGGGGAGTAGTAGGATGGGTATTTGATTTGTTGGCCTGGCAAGTGGCGCAGCCAGCAATGTACTGGCGAACGAAGGAGGCCAGGCCTGGCCACCAGAAGTCAGCAGAAACCAGTTGGCGAGTTTTAAGGAAGCCAGGGTGACCGGAGGAGGGGTGGTCATGACAGAGCGAAACAATGTCATGACGGAGTGATGGAGGTATGTAGACACGGTTGTGGTAGGTGAGAATATTGTCTTCATATTTCCAATCTGAGAGGTGGATATGGAGGGTTGGAGGGGAGTCAGAGAGGTTAGAGATAGTACGTTGGACTAAAGGATCGGAGGAGAATAGGGATGTGATGCTGGATCATAGGGTGGTGTCGATGAGATTGACAAACAGAGATGGGGGAAGAAGGGTGACAGAAGAGTTATCAGAGGAGTTGTCGGGGCAACGGTCAGGGCGGCGGGAGAGTGCATCAGGACCGGAGAGGAGGGAACCAGGAACATGGACCATTTTAAGGTCATAATCTGCAAGGTCAAGGAGCCAATGGGCATGTCGACGATTAAGGTTTTGCGGTTGTTTAAAGTATAGTAGATTTTTATGGTCAGTAAATACTTGAATGGAGAAGGGAGCTCCAAGGAGATAATGTTGCCATGCCTTGAGGGCACGGATCACCACAAGAAGTTCTCGATCATAAATATCGTAATTTCGTTCTGTAGGGGAGAATGTCTGAGATAAGTAGGAACAAGGGTGCCAATCACTGTTAGAATCGGTTTGGAGGAGAATACCTCCCGTGGCATATTTGGAGGCATCTGTAGCGATGGCAAAAGGGGCAGAGGGATTTGGGAATTGAAGGATCAGTCATGACAAGAAGAGTTCCTTGAGTCCTATAAATGCATTGTTACATGCAGGGGACCAATTCCACTGTTGGTCCTTCTTTGTGAGGTCAAGGAGGGGGCAAGCTATTTCTGAGTAATGGGGGATGAATCATCTGTAAAAATTTGCAAATCCTAGAAAAGATCGGACATCTTTGACTTTAGTTGGTACTGGCCAAGAGGCAATCCCATCAAGTTTGACCGGGTCCATAGTGAGAGAGCCTGGCTTGACGATCATTCCTAGATAATCGACTTCCGTGACATTAAAGAGACATTTCTGCAGTCGTAGGCGGAGGTTTAGTTCCCTCATCCATTGAAGGACTTGTCATGTCGTCTCATCATGATCTTGTTGGTTATGGGAAAAGATGAGGATGTCATCCATGTAAATGATGATCTTCCCTGCGGAAATAAGATCTCTGAATTCTTTGTTCATAAACTGTTGGAACGTAGTGGGAGCATTTTTTGGATCAAAGGGCATGACAACGGGTTCAAAGAGTCCTCGATGAGTAATGAAAGCTGCCTTCCATTAATGGCCTTCTTTTATCCGAATGTTGTTATAGCCCCATCTGACGTCAAACTTAGTAAAAATTTTGGCGTCTTTGAGCTTATCCAGTAAATCTGAGATTAGGGGTAGAGGATATATGTCTCGGATGGTATGTGTTACGATTCATCCCTGGAGCATAGCTGAGTAGCATCTGGACTACTCTTTTTTCCTTGATCCCCTTATCCTCGACTTACTTGTATCATTTCCTAGATGAGTCCCTTTACCA
>JBBPJU010000349.1:0-25858 GCA_038088875.1 Austroboletus festivus
CGGTGATCTGTGTAAAGTCGTGTGACTTGGTCGCCAACAATCTGACGCGTTCCTGTTGGGTGATTCGTCGACGCATGGAAGGCTGACCTACCCGTATGCTCTCGCGTAATATTTCAGATACAGATAGTCTTGCCTGCGTCGGGTCAAGGATCGCCGTATAAACAGGGAGGAAAGCGGTACGTACTTGATAAAGTGGATAAACGAGGCCCTGTCGAGCGAACCTTTACCTAGCTGAACGACGAAATCGTGTTCAACGTATGCTTTCCAGAGTGTTGTCGTACTTTGAATGAACTTGTATGTTAATGGGTATGGATGTCCGGGAGTCCGTCTACAGAAAAACATTGGAGCCGGCCCTCGGTTTTAAAATGGACGTACGTACGGCGGAACGACAAGCATTGATATGGAATGGAGGTGATTCAGAGGGCCGTGGCCTCTTCCGATCGATGGTGCAGTCACGATGCCGAGATACGTGAACGCCGTCGCCTGTGCGACTGCGTCTTCCACTGTAAAACATGAGAACAGTCCTTCTGCACAGTTGTCAACACACCTGTAACCCCATTCCCGAGGGCACACGCCAGCGCAGCGCTCAGCGTACATCCTGTCCCATGGGTATTCTTCGACTCCAAGCGTGGCCGAGGGTATAGCGTAATCGTCTTGACATCCCGTCGACAAAGGACGTCCACGACGAGATCCGTGCCCATGGTTTCTGGCGCCTTTCCATTCTGGAGTATTTCCATGTTTTCTCCTAGGAGGAACGCCGGCCTAATGTCCAGTGTAGCCCCATTGGGAACGCGCACGTCTCGAATTTCGTCCGCTGACACATGAACGTGTCCGCCCTTGAGCAGGACTGCTTCGCAGCCAAGAGCGAGTAGGTTCTGTGCCGCGATGATCATGTCGCCGAGCGATACAATCGTGCACGGGAGCGCACGGGCTTTCAGTAACAACGTAGCCTCTGCTTGGTTCGGCGTGATGATGGTCGATAGCGGGAAGAGGTCTTTCATGACCACCTCGATCGCGTCGGGCTGCAACAGCACATGTCCGGATGTGGAGACGCAGACGGGATCACACACGACAGGCACGCGACCGTGCGTTGCGAAATGTGCTTCAAGTGCCTGCACGACGGCCTGGGTGTTCTCCGCTGAGAAGAGCATACCGGTCTTGATGGCATGTACGTCGATATCATCCAGGACGGAACGTATCTGGTCATCCTTGTTTGAAAAACTGAGAATACGCAATGGGGGGGATGTGCACCTGTTGTACGACAGACTCGGGCGGTGACCCATGGACAGCCTGAACGCCCGTCGTGTTCTGGGCGGTCATCGCCGTCACAACGCTAGCGCCATAGCACCCATGTGCAGCAAACGTCCTCAGATCAGCCTTTCCACAATAACAATCAGTAGCGTCCCCGTGTCATGTTCCTATGAACACACCTGTATGCCTGCACCACCGCTCGAGTCTGTCCCAGCAATCGTCAAGACGTTGATCGACATCACTCCGGATCAGTAACGGAAGCGCCGCTCCCTTTGTTTATTTCTAAAGCGCTTGCCAAACATCCACATCGTCATGTCGTCGTCGTCGTCGTCGTCGGATCTCGAGACAGACATCACTCCACACATCGTCGAAAAAAAATCCACATCGAAAAAGAAAAAGAGGAGATCGAGCACGGCTACCCCCGTTATACAAGATGCTCGGAACGAAGGCACAGACCCACATTGGGCGTACGAACCACCCAAAGACGCCCGGCTGCTCGGCCACGCCGTTGATGCAGGCCCGTTCGACTGGGATGCCATCCACGACGACGACGATACCGAAATTTGGCTCATCCGGGTCCCAGATACGGTACGCACGCGTTCCCATGTTTCTGCAATGTTTCGAGACGTTCATAGACCCGTACGTAGATCAAAGTCAAACATTTACAAGACCTCGAGATCGATGCGCCTGCGTCGTCCCGTACAGCCCGCGTGGGCAGTCTCACCAAAAAGAATACGTCGTACGACGTCTGGTCGCTCGCCGACGACGACGCCAAAGTCGTAGGCGGCGAAGAACTCCGTGGGCTCTCTTGTCTTCTCCCTCGAAAAAGCAGCGACGGAAAGCTGTACCTAGGTAAAGCGTATCCAGCGTCTTTTCGCGTCGTTGCTTACACATAGGGCCGTCTTCAGCCCCGAAACGTGTATCTCATCACATTGTCATCACTGCCCGGCCTCCGATAGCCACCTCTCCAGACCCACCTATCATTTATCAAAATCCACCCCGTTCATCTTATCCAAAAGACATGCTCAAACATACCTTTGTACCGTACGGTGCGCGGTCGGAGCACGCCCAACCGACCAACGTATCCACAGAGGACGGCGACACCGAGATCGTACTTGAAAAATTTTCCGACGTCACAGCACACCCACCAAAAGGCAAGCCAGCAAAAATAAAAGCAGAGTCTAAAGGAAAGAAGCGCAAAGCAGACGATGGCAACGCGCCCAAAAGTTTGAAAAAACACAAAGCGAAAGCCTAGATACCCCTTGCGTGTCTCCTTCCTGTCTTTGCTAAATCTAATTGTCATTACGCTCGCGGCGGAAACAATCTTTCCAATACCAGTTGAGCAGATAGTACAAATGTATAACGAGCAAGCATGGGCGTGTGCGAAAAAGCAGAGTACACGTGAAGAAAAAAAAAGGAAAAAAAGGTGAGCGATGAACATGAAGAATAAGATTAAGGTCAATCATAAACGAACGCGTGCCCACAAGAGTGTCGTATTATCCCACATCCATCTCGTCACCCTGTGTAGCATTCTGATGTGTACTAGTCCGTGAGCCGTTATCGATACCGTTCAGTCGAGGAGATGGCCTCTCTGCGTCCTGCTTAATAGTCTTCTCCAACCCTTCGTAGATGCTCTGCTTTGGGAGTCCCCAGATACGTCCAGGACTCGCCCGCTCCTTGTCATCAAACACACCTCCGACCGACATAACCCATTGTCGTCTCGTCTCTACCAATTGTTTCAGCTGATCCGGGACGATCAGGTAAAGATCGTCATCCGGCCCAAGGCCAAGCGCCGACGGGGGTGGTTTTGGTAACTCGACAGAAGTACTGCCACCATTTATATTCCCGTTGACTTCGGGTCCCTTTTTTTTCTTTTTTCCAAGTTTAGGTGCATCCTTTTTCTGCAATTTACCATAAAGGGCGATGATGCTCTTATCGAGCGAGTCTCGCAGTTCCAAGTATTCTTGGTACCCGAGGCGGTCTTTGGCGATGCTCGTCAGGCGCTCCTTACGTGCCTTATTCATGGCGGCCACATTGCGAAGCTCGCTTTGTGCGTGACGGAGCGCTGTGGCGATCGGATCGTCTACCCTAGCAGAGTAATCGGGCTAGAAGGTCTCTGATTAGAGAAACGCAAAAATGGAAAGAGGACGTCTATATAATTCACCGGCTCCCCTAGCAGACCATAAAACCGCATCGTGTCTTGGATTCGGTCCTCGAGATCAGCGACGTTTACCTTCTCTCGTCTGGCTGCGGCTGCTCCAGTACCACCGGGCCGTCCTTCCATGGCGTCTTCGGCTGCCTTGACACCCTTCCAGGATGTAGCGGCGTCTTGTATGGGAAGCAACGCACTGATCAATCGTTCTGTGAGTGGCCCGTGACTTCGCTCCTCAGCAGAAAGGTCAGATTCCAACAGCGTCGAAGGATCCCATTTCGGCAGAGCTGAATTCTCATTTGTTCGCTGAGGTGCGAGCCCAGGTAATGGGCCACCGTATAGCTCAGTATCCATTTCTTCCCACACCTCCAAGTAATGTCGTCCAAGTTTAGGCATGACGTATGGTTCTACATCGTCTCCCGAGAATTCGAGGAAGCCAATGTCTTCTTCCTTGATCCCTCTTATCCAAGGCTCGATGCTCGTGTAAAACGTGTTGACGGGAGTTTGGGATGGCTGCTTCAGTTTGCTGAAATCCTCTGTCACCTCTGTTGGTTGACTGGGTCCGGCTACAGGTGCTGGAGGGATAGGAGGGCGCGGAGGGAGCAGTGGTACGAGTGGTGGCACGGTGAAATCGGGTAAATGTAATGGCTGAGGTTCTGTCAGTGCTGCCCCAAACCATAGTCATAAAAGGCTCGCCTTGCCATGACTCGAGGTTGAGCCCACGACCTTGGGTTTAGGTAGTACAGGTGCATGATGCATTGGTACCGTCTTGATTGCTTTCACAGAGTCTGTCAAATCCGTGGGTGAATTACCAAGCTCCGATCACCTAGAGCAGTCAAGCCACACCTTCCAAGTCACTATCGTCCTCCCGTTTTCGCTTCTTCTTCTTTTGCTTCAAGTCGGGAGGTACCCTGCGCCCGTGCTCGTAAAAAGATTAGCGTGGAATATCCTAGTAAGGAGCTTACGGTCGACGGGGGTCCTGAGACGCCTTGGCAGATGACAAGGCAGATGACGCTATTGATGGAGGTCGGGCCTTGACGGAGCCATTGACGGCAATAGTAGGATAGCCTTGTTCATCTGCGTCCAAAAGCGGCGTGACTGTAATACCACAGGACAGCCGACAAGGAATGACCGATGCCACCCAGATATTCCGTCACATACGCATTCGACACGATACCGTGCAAACACGAGAAGTAAGCCACATTTTTTGCGCGTCGATCCAACCGTTCCATACGTGAAAACAGATCGAATATACAGCGATAAGACGAATAAGTAGAGTGGGTGAGTACCATCGCGCAGAGGGGACGCAAGGACGTACAGCCGCGCTCCCGGTTGACCTTGTCCATCGCCTTTGCTTTCCCCTTTGCTTTCCCCTTTGCTCTGCGCATAGACTCCTCGATCGTTTTGAGGTCATCACCCGCCTTCTTGACTCGCTCGAGCGTCTTCTGCCGGAGGGCCTGTAGCTCGGAATGGAGAAATTCAAGCTCGTCTATCGGTGGTACGGTTTCGGAGTGGTTTTTGAACAGCGTAGACCGAACGCCGGGGAATGGCGTATAGGGAACTAACTTGGACGACATGGCACACCTCGGAAGACGACGGGGCCGCGAACGTGGACGTTTTGTGTTCGGAACGGGCGCTGACGACGCCTGAGCGAGTCTTGACGACGTCCGACGCGATGAGCTCGAGCTGTCGGGTGTTCGATGTCGAGGACGTGTCGGGTGAGAACAAGCCAAGGACTACGTCCAGCAGTGTATCATGAGCGTCCGTTTGGTTGCTGATTATGTAATACACATATTCCCACACCTCTCCATCGACGCCGACGACGCCGACGACGATGGCAGTCATGAACATTGGGTCAGCGCAGGACAGACCACCGCCGCCGCCGCTACCGCCATCGCCATTTCCATCGCCGCCACCATTGTCAGAGCCGTTTGTCATTGACGACGACATCGAGCTCGGAGAACTACATAGCTCACCCGAATCATTCTCTCCCAAATATGGCCAGTACGAAGACCTCGGTGGGCACGACGTGGACAACACGGACGACGGGCATGCGGCGCTTTTGGGCGCAGAGGGGATAGTGAGGGGATCAGGGCGGTTGGATACGTCCAAGGAGTGGCAACAAGTGAGCGGCATCGTCCTCGAGGTATGTGTTCATCCCAAACGCATTCAAAAAGAGCAGTCGCGTGATGAAACAGCGTAGAGCGCACCGACCTTACTCCTCACTACCGTCAGCCTTTTATTCACCGGCGAACTCTTGGACCACGTGTCGGTGAGTTCCAAGCTATGCATTGCCTATCGGAAAAGGAGGTCGACAACGCCAACAGCGTTGGAAAGCCATGCGTACGATTGGCGAGCTCATCATGATCGTTCCCGTGATCATGAATCTGAAGGGTAATCTCGAAATGAACCTCTCGGCCAGGCTGGGAACAGCCGCGAATGTGGGCGAACTGGATGATCCCATTCGTCGCCAAAAAATCATACTTGGAAATTTGGCTCTTTTGCAGGTCCAGGCAACCGTTGTGGCTTGTGTAGCGGCCTCCGTGGCCTTCATTTTGGCCCTTTTCGTTCCAGATCCTCCTCCCCAACCCTCCAAGGATGCTCCACTCAATAACACGATGCGCCTCGTCCTGAGAGCAACCCGTCCTCTGCCCATCAACACAGGGTTACCAAAGTCCGGGCTCATCGAGTAGGCGCAAAACTACTTTGCTCTGTCACCTGGCCTCATCGTTTGGTCAGATTTGTCATGGTTGCGTCTTCCTCCATGCTCTCCGCCTGTCTCGCGAGCGTCATTCTTGGATCCTTCATGAGTATTCTAGTCCTGTTGTGCAGACGTTATGGCCGTGATCCGGGTGTGTATTCCCATCGCTACCTCTCCTCCCCAAGTTGACCGAACGTGCTTAGACAACATAGCTCCGCCAGTTGCGTCCTTTCTTGGCGATTTGGTGACGCTATCCCTCCTGAGCTTCGTCAGCGCCATTCTCATCAACTATGTCAACACCGCGTTACCTCTTATCATTGTGATATCGCTCATGTGTTCCGCAGCGGCATGTGTAGTCATCGTGCGGAGAAACAACGTGGTCAAAGATTTGATATGGCAGGGTTGGATACCTCTCTTTGGTGCCATGCTCATTAGCTGTGGGACCGGCATCGTGCTCGACACATTTGCTTCTCGATATCCAGGATTTCCCTTGCTTGCTGTCGTCATTAGCGGTATGTCCATTCCTCGCGTCTATTTCCTTGCACCGCCGACACCGTCCAGGCTTGCCAGGCAGCGTGGGCTCTATATTTATCTCACGTCTTTCAACCGCGCTACACGCTGCTTCCTCGCATCTTGCGCATTCTAGAGATACCGGGCCATCATCACGACATGTCATGATCACACTCATTCTAGTGACGATACCCATAGAAATCATCTTTCTCGCAATACTGCACATTTTCGGTTGGCTTCAGGTGCCCATGTCATTCGCCGTCCTCTCTCTCGCATTCTTTTGTTGTGCAGTAAGTACCATCGCTTTTCTTCAAATTCGACCTTGATGTCGCGGCAGGTTTGGATATCCCTCATGGTCGCACGATCACTCACGCATTATCTATGGTCAAAGGGGCTGGATCCTGATATGTCCGCATTACCTATTCATTCTGCCCTATTGGACCTGATAGGACAATTGCTCCTGGTATTGTGTTTTGTGCTAGTCTCATCCTTGGGCGTAACTCTATAGATGTATTCATCGACTTTTGGATACTTAAAAAAAAGTATTCTCGCTGTCCATATTAGCCTCCAATAATTATAGTAGAACATCGCAACAAAAACGAGGTGGTACAGGGGTACATTGTGTAGACACAGCACGCGCACGACAAGCAGTAGAGAAAAAAAGGAACAGGACCTTGGCAAGGTATTCTCACTCAGGATATATCGACGTCCGGATCCATCGGTGTCATTGGTTCCTGACCCGACTCGGCTTCTGCAGTCGCATCCACATCCAGGTCCGTCAACTCTTTTTCCTTCTCCTTGTCTTTTTCCTTCTCCGTCGCCACTCTCGACCTCGGCTTTCGTGGCTTTCTTGTTCTCGATTTCGCAGTTCTTGTCGTCGACGCCGACCCACTCCTATTCCCATTCCCATTCCCATTGTCCTCCCCGTCCTCCTCTCCCGCCCCTGCCCCCACCCCTGTGTCCTCTTTTGCAGTGGAAGCCACGCTCATCCGGCTCCGACCCCGACCCCTTCCACGCTTCCCAACCCGCGAGCGACGCCCCGACATCGTCCGCCTCGCACTCACCGACGGCGCCGGATCATGATCCACGTCGTTCTCCCCATCAAAGTATTCATTCCGCGCCGTCATCCGATCGCTCCGTTGTTCCCCCGCCAACGACGTCCCCCTCTCCTCATCCTTTTCGTCCTGCGTCCTGTCTTCGTCTGCGAGAAGCCCCTCGAGGTCAGGTGGGATCTCTTGCATCTCGACACTCGGTGCACCTTGGAGGTATCGGAGCTTGTTGCGGATGCCGATCGTGATTTTTTGCAATGAGGCGGGCGAGTTTTGGTTCTCGACGCGGCCGGTGAGCGGGGGGTGGAGTTTCCATTGCGAGTCTTGGAAAAATGGGTCGTAAACGGTTGCTGGGAGTTCGTCGGGGATCTCGGCGCCAACAAGCACGGCCGTTTCATACGTCCAACACCGGCTGACGTTTTTGATGGTATACCCACCACCGCCCACGACCAACAACGGCACGTTGAACTTGCGCACAAAGTTGACGCATTCGCCGTGCGCAGCGATGGATAGATTGAATGCGCCTAATCTATCGCAGCCCAAGGAGTCTGCTCCACATTGGAGTACGATTGAGGTCGGGCGGAAGGCGGTGACGGTGTCTTCGATGACGGTTTTGAATACGGTGAGATACATTTCGTCGTCGATCCCGTCTTGGAGTGGTACGTTGAGACAAAAGTGTTTTCCGAGGTTGGCACCATTGTCGTCGAGCTTTCCCGTCCCAGGAAAGAATTCGCCAGTGTACTTGTGAAATGATACGGTCATGACACGATTTGAGTGATAGAATGCGAGCTCTACGCCATCACCGTGATGAATGTCGATATCGATGTAGAGCACCCTCGGATGGTATCTTGAACAGCAGCTAAGGAGTCGATGATATAGCCAGGGTATTCCTCTCACCTGAGAAGCTCTAGTATGGCAATCACAATGTCATTGACATAGCAAAAGCCGCTCGCTTCCCCTCGTTTTGCATGATGAAGACCGCCGGACCAATTGATAGCCGTGTCACAAGCACCAGAGCAAAGTTTTCGTGCACCAGCGAGGGATGCACCAGCATACATACGGCAAAAATCATACATGTCCGAAAATATAGGACAATCCTCGACACAGTTGAACGTGTCAATCAGATGTCGCATATCATTTTGATTTCCAGGAGTTACCCTGTTGGCGAACGCTCGCTAACAGTTATAGCATGCCACGACGTGTACTTACCTAGACAAAAAGTCAATGTAGTCGTGGTCGTGGTACATTTCGAGTTCTGCTTGCGTCGCGGGGCGCGGGTTATAAATGTGATGAATTTGCTTGTCCAAACCATAACCCATGACGAGCGCATTCGTGAGCGTCAGTCGGTGGGGTTTCATTGGGTGTCGTTCCTAAACAAGGGGGGGAAGAGTTTCATGGCCGATCCAAACGCACCCCTAGGGTAGGCGACATTATCTACGTACCCCGTAATGATATTCGCCGACACCTTTTGGAAAAAAATAGGACACTATGGGACGCGAATGCGGCTTTCTTTTTATTTCGAACGTGAATAAGTTGTCTCGATCGGTATGTACTTACGTTCACGTATTCGGTGATGGGTTGGGCGGTTCCGTGTGGGCCACGGTCATCAAAGTAGGCAGACGCCGAAAAGGTCGTTGACTGAGAAGTTCGAACCATGTTTTAGATGGCCAAGATAGGCGCGAGAGTTGCTCAAGGCGTGAACGATACAAGTGTGTTGGAGGTGACAATCTGCCAATGCTGTTGGATCGAGTTTGACGTTACGGTAGAGAAGCGCGTTCGAGATGCTACGAACTTGATTTTTAGCTATGACCTACTTTGCAATGTCCGATTGTCGTTATGATGTCAACCACAGCCCTTCAAGTGGTAAGTAAGTCGTCACGGATGATATGTATATGTAGTTGGCAGTAGACAGGCTGGTGCAAGGTAGGAAGCTTATTATGTAAGGGTGTACTCGTTCGTTGTCTCCTCCGTTGATGAAGTCGTTTCTTTTCTCTGCGTGTTTTCTAGTGTTCTTAGCGACCACGACTCTCGGATCCTCTGGGGACAGGTCTACCGAATTCCAAAACTGCATTTCAACGTGCTATGGTGATCGCTGCCATCCATGGACGACACTCCCGCCTGATCTGCGCTTGACATGTTGGACGTGTACCGACGACTGTAAATACCAGTGCATGCATATGCTCACGGACAAGGCCATCCAACTTGGCCAAGATATCCAGCAATACTACGGGAAATGGCCTTTCTGGCGTTTCCTTGGGATCCAGGAACCAGCCTCTGTCGCGTTCTCCCTCTGGAACATGTGGTTCCACTTGCGAGGCGCTCGCCAAATCCGTCAAAAAATACCCCCAAACCATCCACTCAGAGCGTACTACCTCAGTTGGGCATACGCGAGCGTCAATGCGTGGATATGGTCCGCAGTGTTTCATACGAGAGGCGAGCAACGCGCGTCTAATAGCCTTTTTTTGGCCTGACGTTTACTCAGATTTACCCCTGACCGAGAAATTGGACTACTTTTCAGCTGCACTGGCCATTCTTTACGCGCTCTACTACGTAGTAATCCGACTAGCAAACCTATATCCTCGGTCATCAAAACCTCACGGTTCGCTCCTGCGCATCGGCTGGTCTGCGTTGTGCATCATCGTATATTTGTCTCACGTCACATATCTAAGCGTGCTTCCTCGATTCGACTATACCTACAACATGGCCTTCAACCTCGCCCTTGGCCTCTCCCACAACCTGCTGTGGTTGTTGCTTTCGATGCCAGTTCCATTGTTTCGCAGATTTCCCTACAAGTCCAAATCTTACTATCCGCGACACATCTATAAAGCAAGCATCTTTGTACTCTTGACAACAGCTGCCACTGCGCTCGAACTGTTCGATTTTCCCCCACTGAGTCGCGTCCTGGATGCGCATGCTCTTTGGCACCTGAGTACCGCTCCCATTGCCAAGTTTTGGTATGAATTCCTCATTGAAGACTCTCGAGACGAAGGCTGGCGACCAAGCCGACAGTAAGAATACCACGACGATTAGATGTTCCTATGGTTTACTGAGCACATTCTAGTTGACGGGGCCTCTACCATTTACCTAAAACGGCTCAATTGAATATATGGTCATATTAGCGCTCCTGCTCTCCGCTTTCGTTCGGTAATCGTGAATGAAACTGTTCCGAAAAGTATATATTACCGTTTTCTTCTGATAAACACCTCCGAAGACGATGCACCTATAATAGCATCCAGCGACTCGAGGGTCGAATTATTAACTTCCAGGTATGCTTACTGTGGTATCATGCCTACCATGAGGCATCGCTTGTGCCAGTAAAAGGTTGCCATGGGGCGATCAATCTTCTACTCCTGTTCCGCCTCGAGAAATCGTCGCGTGTGTTCCACGCTCTATCCAAATCTTAGCCATGTTATCACACTTACTTCCAATCGCTTATTCGCCGAGCTCCACGCAAATGCATCGCATTTTCCATCCTTAAACTGCCACCGACTATAACCCGCATTTTCGATGGGTGACCCAGAGAAACGAAGCCATTTCAGAAGCACTTACCTTTTCCCTGACTTTCCCCTGCCGACATTTTTGATCCACTGCTCCCCGGGCTCGAGCTCCCCGCCACCTAAGCTGACTATTATAGGCTTGCGCGGCTTGCTATGAATATACCCCGTGCCCTTATACATGCGCGTATGCGGATTCAGCCATCGCATAGTCGTCATAATATTGATCCCACTCGGGCGTCTGGATACCGTAGTAGGCGACGTCGGTCGCATTGGACACGGCCGTATCAGATAGGCCTGTCGTCGTGAATACAAGTTTTTGGGGCATGGTGACTTCCGGAGAGGGACGTTCGCGCCCGCTGTTATTACTTTGTTCCGTGCACCGACACAGGAGAACAGGTATTCCAGGGGACCGCCAAGTCGGGGGTCGGCTTGCATCTTCATTCTCACCTGTGGATTTCGAGTGCTGAGCACAAGGATAGCACTGGTCATCATTTGTAAGAAGGCGTGTTATCAGCAGCCCCAGTCGTGCTGCTCTGCTTTGTCGAGAAGTATCAAGGGAGTTGGATAGCAGGTCCTATTTCGCAGCTTTCCAACCATTCATATATTTATTCATTGAGACCTGACGTTTAACCTTGTAATGATCGTGCACCCGTTGCGCGCCGACGATGTCAAACGAACTAGACCGCGTACGCCTCCCTCCTTTGTTTGTTACCTTTATCTCGTCTTTTCTTTTGCCTTTCGCTAGTATGATACCACTCCTTTATTTCTACATGTACATGAGCCCAACTATCAGTACTGTGCCGCATCGAATTACGGCCTGACACCCCTCCATCACCTAGTCTAAACTTTGACTCGTCGAGCCGACGGGGTCCTTCCCGATCGTCTGGGACCTTGATTTCTTCTCTCTTTTGGCTCTTTAGACTTACCATCCGCACTGACCGCTTCTAGCCTCCTTTAGACTTCGCCGTGAGCCGCCCATTTTTGTGGGGTTGTAGGTGTCCGGTTCCGGAGCTTTTTTCTCATCTCTACAACGAATGTTGGTTTGACCTCACCGCGGACGTTCTCGGTGTTCCCATCCCACACAATGGACAGCTTGAAAAGGTCAATATCAAAACCCATAGCTCGGGAACACTAATGGTATCTATTCCGCATCCGTAGTCGACGTAGAAACACCAAATCCTGTCGTAGATGCCCCCCAAAGACACAGGAACGCCAGTCACCCGAGGCACCATTCAAATGGTCATGTTGAAAGATTGATTGGCATGTTGAATCAACTTGTGGCCATTGACATCCGCAAGCGAGTCAAATCTGAAACTGTGCCTTGGCGATACTCTTGTCCCTTTTGCCGACCTTGTGTCGTTATTAAATCGCAGTATTCAAATCCAATACAGATCCACTGAACACAGCGTTCGTCATCGATGTCATCCTTCGTGAGCACATCCTAAAAGTATCGCTATCCTCGCCTGAAACCTCGCAAACTGAGTATCAAGCTTAGACTCGCTCTAGTTCTGTCTGACTTCCACCTTTCACCGAAATATAGCATCATACTGGCGGATAATAGTCATACATAATCAAATCCATTCATTGAATTTTCTTTCGCGAAACTTTTCAATCGTAAAACAAAATTAGGTCAGCTCTATTCTGTAGGGGACAAAGATCAACATACCAATACCACGACAGTGCCATCTTCAAGCGTTTCCTTGTGCGATACGAGCTCATATCCAAGCAATTTTGGCAACAGATGGCGCCACATGACCCAATAGCCTATCCCAAAAATTAGCACGCCAATCCCAATGAGACAGTACCTGTCATTGTCATACCATCACCCAGATCAATCCTCAGCAATCTTGTCTTAACGTGAGTAAGAAGTGCGACGCACAGATAGTATGGCAGGGGAGGCGTATCCCCTACACCATTAGATGGACGTATAAACGGTGCGACAATAACTACAAGATATTCCGCTGCAATGGATTATGAGCGTCACCTACGGAAAGTAGCTGCTGCAAGGTAAAACACCGCTAGAGGCAACCAAACTGATGTGACACGCATAAACTCCAGTGTCTCCCAAATCAGTATATGCTCACCCTTAAATGGTCGAGGTATATCCGGCCTCTTCCAACGCATCCAAAAGAGTCCCTACGCAAACTAGATGAAGAGAGATATCAAAACAGCGGAAGAAAATGTACAATGACGATGAAGAAACTGATGATTTGATGAGGGTATCCTTCGACGTCCAATATGAAGGGATATGCGACCTTTAACGGCGGCCCCAAGATCACGATAACCTAGATCACAATAGTGGGGTCTGTTAGTGTATCCTTCGTATGTGAGAAAATGCGCCCACAGAAGGGATCAAATTCATGACAAGGCCAGGTGCAGGCGACTTTCCTGTGGGCCAGTTTGACGCCCAAAATTTATTCCCAAATGGGAACGGGATACCCTCCTTTGCGAGCTCTGTTGAGAAAGATTATATGCACACAATAGAACTTAGTAGATCGAGTTGACACGGATGCGTACGTACCTTGAATAACACGCGAAATGGAAAATGTCTACTCGTATTTATTAGCATCAAAAAACAACTAAAACATGTACCTACGACGGTCATCGCATTCTAAGGCAAAATTAGTATAGGCTTAGCGTGAAATAAGTCGGTGCTCACCCCCAGCGCACTGTATTGTTGAATGTAGGTATCGGATATGTTGGAAAATAAAGAAAGTCGATGTAGTTAGAAAACAAGGTGGGAATAAAGAAGCGGGAGTTTTGCCTAAGAGCGACGAAAACACTCAGCGCACGTTCTGCCCTCCGTCCAAACACATTCCTAAAAAATAATGCAGCTACAGTCACTCCAGAAGACTCAAGATCGGCCTGTACACAATGGAAGAATAAGCTTGTGTCGATCGCTCGAGTGTACCGAATCACCTTCGTCGCCGCGCTAAAATACGCAATATTGGCAAAGATATAGAGAGCAGCACAGATACCCAACCCCAATGGCCCAGCGATCTTGAGTGTCCGTACGGGGTTTCGAACATTATTGAGAACGTAGTTCACGTTTGACCAGCCGGAATATGCGAACAGAACCTTGAAGGTTCCCGTTGCATACTATACATCCCCGTTTGGATTCAATATTCATAATTAACAAAAGCACTCACGTCGCCACTACTATGTGAGCTGTCGGAGAACACATTCCTAAAGTTGGCGTGCGGATCGCTGATATGTGTTTTACCTGACAGCACGACGAAGCCCGATATCACAATAAAGATGAGAATAATGATTTTGAATATCGTTAATACCTAAGATAGCGTGTGGTCAAAAAGTGTGCAGCGCGTGGATGGAGTATGGCTAGACACACACGTTCATAACATACACGCCAGTGCGAGGCAGAAGACCCTGCAGAAGGGTAACGAAAATGATCGCTAAGAATGACATTCTATCAGTATCCACGTTGAAGAAACGGTGCGTACATACTTCCAAGAGCAAGGCCACGTTCAGACCACGTTGTGGAAACCTTTCCCGCGGCAACAAGGACGCTAAAGTAATATTATGATACGTGTGATAGAAGAATAAGCAAACCTGCTTACTTGCTCGCAAAAGCCTAGTATCATCCCAAACAAGCTTGATCAGGCAGAGTAACGTGACGCCACCATTGTATTCATCTGACACTTACAATGTACCCACTCGAAGTGAATGAGAGGAATATCGCATTGGCTGCAAACGCCACTGTAGCAAGATATTTTGGTCGTTGATAGATTGCCTCCAAGTAAACCTTTTCTCCGCCACTCCGAGGAAACATTGTCCCGAACTCGAGCCAGATGAATAACCCGCAGAAGGAGAGGAGGAATCCGAACACCCATAACATGAGTGATGCCCCGACAGAACCTACACCACTCAGGATCGAAGAGGGTGTGGAGAAGATGCCAGTTCCGATGATTCGTCCGACGATGAGAAGTGTACATGAAGCGACACCGAGATGACGACCAAGTCCTCCAGCGACATCTATAAGATTTAACCATTACGATGAATCAAGGTGGAGAAAGGGCAACTCCACACACTTTCTTCGACGGAGAGACCACTAGGGCCCACATCAGTGGTAATCTGTATCCTTTCTGTGTCCTTCAAGTTAATAGCCGGCTTCTCGTTCATATACCTATCCCCATTACTCTCCATCTCACGAGGATGCGTCCGAACGCTCCAAGACATTATGTATGGAGAAGATATGCGTTGCCCAGTGAAGAGGTTCGGTTTGTAGATATGTAGACTGGGTCACTAGCACCCAAGTTGGGTTAAGTGCCTCTCATTATGTATCTTCTCGGGGTTTTCAGGGATAATGATAAGACGAATGCGGGATGTCGGTCGAAATACCAGAATGGCGTGATTCTCGTACTGCATGGTGATGAAGCACCAGCATCAAAGCTTCAGAAAGGAGCAAACTTGGGGCTGCATTATTGCGACAGCCTCCGAATAAGGCGAGCCGCCCCTCATACCGTGGTTCAGCTTCTCGATTTGCCACGTATACATTATGATGTACCGCAGAAATACAAGCATTCCTGCGTCAAGGTCAGCTGTAATGAAAGGTCATCCTTCTATACAGACACATTTATTAATTTTTACCACAAAAATTGTCGAAAAATGTGTGACCTAATGCTACGTAATTATGGTGCATATCCACGTTACCATAGAGCATTATAATGGATTTTAACGCAACTAATTACTAAATATAGAAGTTATCTCGCACAAAAAACCCATCATCAGGCCATGATAAAGCTTTATAAGGCAGTGATAACGCCAATATAAAAGTTGTCGTAATACGGCCACGTTACGATGGCCGTTTTTTTGAATGGGTCAGTTTCCCTGGTAAAACAGCGAAGGTGAAAATGTGGTATCACATCATTTTTTTTCGGGCACAATTGGTGCATCTATCTGATCTGATATTCAATATCGGGCTTGCGAGAGGTTCAATCCCACGTCAGCAGCCCGGCATGTAGAGGGTTGTAGAGGGTGAGGGGGCGGCGGGCGGGCGGCTTCAGTAAATGTGAAAGCCAGGACCAGTAATGACTGTTCCAGACTAGTAGGTCGCTTGCCGAGCATGACCGACAAGCGATCTTTATTTTCCTTTTGGGGTGGACGTCGTCCAATCACAGCTCTCAAATACCCTACGAAAGAGTGTCAAGCGGTAACGTCACTATGTACTTTGCTGAAACGGTAGCCTGCATTTTGTTGAGCGAGCCCCTAATGATGAAAGAAAGAGGAGAGAATGCGCATTGCCAACAATTGGTTGAAATATTAATGATGTGAATGTTGAGGCAAAACCATGGTATTGCAAGCACACTCACGGAAAATGGCTATAGTTAAGTCAAGAGGTCAGAGGTTACTGGACAAGCACAGACAGGTACAGACGACTGTTTCTGTAAGATTAGAGGTCCTCATTACTGCATGCACTAGCTCGGAGTGATGATGAAATGCGTGGGAGAGGGATCACAAATAATGGTCCAATTTCTCCCGACTCAGTAAATTGATCTTTCTGAGGTCTGGATCTGGTTGAAGCTGCATACCGGCAGAGGGGGTGCCATGTATGAAGAAATTAAATGTCGAACAGCAGTAGAGCAACTCACGCGTCATTTACTATGTAAGAGGACTTTGGTGATGTTAAATCGAAGCTGTTGAATCCACTCGAAAGACTACTCACTTGCTCTCCTTTCCGCACAGAACCACTTCGTTGCGTCTGTGGTGGATTGCGCATCCTCCTACATCGCACAATCTTGTGGAAAACTTGATATAACATTCTCCGCCCATGCACCTTAGATCTCTGAGCTGTCAGGGTGACAGACTTCGTCACCTTTGCCCTTCTCTGGAGTATTTAGAAGAGGACATGCTGTAGACTAGCAGGCTAGTGGGTCACACGGGAACGATAGGGATGGATATGGGTATAGACACGGGAGGATGATTCCGTGATCTTGTATTTCTTATCGTTTCCTACTGCTGGCACTGATCCATTGCCTGACTCGATCCCCTACTCTAAGGAGAAACCTGTAAATAATATCAAGGGCCTCAAGAATTTGCGTTCCCCTTGTTTCGACGTGCCCAGGTGCTCGTCTCGTCCTCCCTGGATTGCAACCGGGAAGATGTGGCACGCCTCACCGCCTTTGTCCCAGGTAGCGAGAATGAAGAGGTGAACTCTACTTTAGCACTGTGAAATAGACTTTGCTGACCATTGACTATTCTAGGACCCATGGTACAGTATAACGTTCATTAAGAGGTTGTTGGAATGTCGAAGTGCCATGCCATCTCTTTTCCTTTGTGTATCGTGTACATTTGAACGTGGGTGAAAGCAGGCTTTTCCAAGGACAATGGTTTAACCCTTTGTTTGACGATGTCAGGGAATAATCGTGCACGAGCCATGCATGCTTTTGGACCATCCACGATTGAAAGGTTGATGTCGTCTCCCAAGGAGAAGCTGCCCGTTGTCCTCTTGGGGTAAGAATGACAGAGCAATGCAGAAGTTAGAGTGACAATGTTTCAACGTCGCGAGGAAGACTTGGCTGCGTCCCATCATTGGCCCAATTGGCTTCTGAGGGGGCGAGATGTGTTTCCAAGTAGGGTGCCCAGACCTAACACCGCAGCCCCACTGGGATCTATGATCAAAAAGAAAGCCTACATTTTTCAATGCCGCAAACTGTGGCTCCTAAGGTTGCCTCACGCCACGGCTCCATCGGATATCATTCCTCCACCCTCCTGTAAATGCCATCTCAAACACCCCGAAATGCATGCATGACATGAACAATCAGCAAGTCAGGCTATTGCCGGATAGTTAGTGGCAGAGGTGAGTGCATAAGGTTAATGATAGTTCCACTATGGATGAGTATCCTTCACTATGCTTTGGGAGGGAGAAACGGGACACGCGATCAATTCGTACTTCAGAGGACCTATGTGACGGAAGCAACACAATTTAAATAATAGCCTTCACACGGGATTGCCAGCAAACTACAACTCGGCTTGAAACTCAGGATAATTTTCCCACTGCTTGAATGTCACCTACTTGCAACTTCAGCTCCGTGCGACATACCCCGGATTGAGGCCTTACTGTTAATACAGATACCGGAATGCCTTTCTGCGTCTCAAAGCTTCGTCGAACGTAATCCCTTCCAACTTGGCGGCTTCTTCAATCCGCTCCCGCTCGGGTCCATTCATCAAATCAATCTCAGCGCTTTCCATTCGTCTGTTTTCCCGGACGAGCAACAGGCGAATAACTATGGGATACCAAAAGTTGAGACCAGTTTTAGTGGCACAAAAGATGCAGAGACAGATGGCAACAAGAACGAAACACGGACCCAGACCGAGAATGCTCGTCAGCGTCAGCGCACCGAATCCGGTGATCATCGATGGATGATACTCAGGACCCCATTTCGCTCTCCAGATGTAAGAGCCCATGCTGTCAGGCACGCATTCGTGAGGTGCGCATACACAAGGTGAGTTCACGCACACATCCCCTACGCTTCCGAACACGTTCACAAGGGCGATCGCTGCGGACCGTTTGGCCCGTGGTCGAGGAACAGTATTGATCAGCCACACAAACGTCAACGCAAACCCTGAAATGATGAGCACAAGCACTTAAAAGTCAAACGAAAGGGTGTTGTAAAGCAGAAGCACGTACCGCAGTATCCAGTTGCTAGGAGAAACATTGAGAAATACCGCGCTGCCTTGTTCATTGTCGACAGAGCAATGATGTACCCAACCATAGTGGTCCACCACCAAATGGACTGATGGAAGAATCGTTCGCCTTTGGCATCTACATGCAAGCACATTTGTCAAATGAAAATAAGCCTACTGGGGAGCAGAATGCGAGTGAAGCACAGACCAGAATGCCACCCATTGATAAGTGCTAAGATGGCTGCAAAGACCCAAGGAGGGCTAACCAAATACAGAGAGTAAGTAGTACAATGAGTGACTACAGATTATCGTACGCACGCTACCAATAGTAAGCTGATAGTCGTCGAGTGACCAAGAGTGGCGGTCAACCTGAAAGCAAGCATGTGAGAGTCCCGGAAATTTTGTCCGTGAAATACTCACGTTGGAAAAAAGTTGACAAAACTGAGTCCCAACTGTTGAGCACAACGGGAGACCATAAAAATTAACACCTTGGGATCTTTGATCGCCAATTTCAAACCTTCAAGGAACCTGTAAAGGCAATCAATTATCTGAAACTCCGAGGGGACATGGACGACATGCGATGCTTGTTTGGGATCCTCATCAGCTTCGCCAGCCTCCTCCGCAAGTTGGGCCTGTGCCAAATGTCGCTCTGCATGACTTAGCCAACTGGTACTGTTCGGCTGATGGTTTAGATGAGCAACAGAAATAGGCGATTGGAAACGTGGACGTACATAATCTGGAAGCAGCACTCTAGGGCCTCGTTGAGCGAAACGGAAACAGACGGGGATTGGGAACATCAGACCCACATAGCCAGGAGGCCAACGAAGATCGTTATTGGGCCCTCGATATAGAAAAGCCTACGGTCGTAGTGGAAGGGGATGTTAGATAACTACTCGCCATAAACAGGGAACGACCCCACCATCTCCATGCTGCGATGCCTAGTACCCCTTTCATACGACTGAGAATACCTGCAGCCATCAACTAGGCACCATTTGAAGAAATCAAGGGATAAAAACTAGGAACAAAACAAAGAGGCTCACACTACCAAAGGCGCTTGACATTAGTAGCCCGGCGTGCATAACGGCAACACGGACAGCCAGTTCCTGTGTGACAGAAAAGCGGATCTACCACAACCTCGCAGTTTGACAGAAGTGTACAAACCTTTCGGGTATACCACCTTGAAAAAAGATAAATTGCGCCAGGGTAAAATACAGCCTAAAATTTGCTTCCTCATCAGGTTTCCGTATCCTGTGTATCGCACTGCCTCACCTCCGGGAACCCAAGGAAGATACGACAGACTAGAATTTCAGCAAAGTTGTGCGTGTAGCCGGTTAAAGTAGTGATCAGACCCCATAAAACAACACTGGCTCCCATGTAGAATGCGGGCCTTGGAAATAATGATGAGGTGTCTTACACAAAAATGAGGGAACGAGACTCACTTTGAAACACGATTAAGGGCCTGAGGATTGTATTTAGTCAATGACCGATGCAAAGATCGAACTGCTTACCATATTGGAAGGTATCTGTGCGGGACAATATGTTGCATTGAGGATCGCCACAAGCGTATCATATTGAACATCTGTTGTCTAGGTGAGTCGGACTTGCACCAGGTGGTGAAAAGGTTATGTGGGAACGAACCGGACAGATGTAGATCCTTCTGTAAGCCCTTGAGCCGAGCAGACGAGAGTGCAGAGCGCTATAACATGATACATTGTATGCTTCCATGTAGCATGCATCAAAACACAACGCACATCGATGTGGTTCATGAAAAAAATGACAACGATGATGGGTAACAAGCGGCAGTCAATTTTCCGGACAAGTTGCCGCTCAGCAACTAGTCGCACTTCTCCGGAGACCACTGCAGCGTTGTGCTCTTTCATGCTGTCCTTGGATGGCTCCCGTTTTTTCGGAAGATCCATTGGGGAAGAGAATGATTGTTTGGTTTTCTATTCTCCACTCACGATTCCTTTTTATCAGATACAGAGATATCAGGCCCACATGGGCGGGCATCACGAACTAACTGTTCATCAAACTGAATCCATGCGGCCCAAATTACGAGAATAACCTCAGTAAGGTAAGAACACCAAGGCGTTAGCAATATTCAGAGTAGATCTAGACGTTGTTCTAGACATGAATCGCAGAGGCTTACAATTTGGGAGTGGCCAGTATTTACTTAAGGATCGTTCGTGATTCCAAATGTTTGCAAAGACTTGGAGTTGTTGCGTTCGTATAGACATGTTCCAAACGTAGTGATAAATTAAAAGTTTAGCTCACTACAGAATGATAGCGACAACTAAAAATATCAGCTCATGTTTGGTAAGTTTGTGCCGGTTCAAGATAAGTCAGCTTCCAACGTGAGTCCATATTTTTAGTTGTCGCTATCATTTTATAGTATAGTGTACTGAACTTTTAATTTATCACTACCGTGACGTTTGGAACACGTACTTAGTTACCAGATGACCCGAAATATTAGCGGGTATACATACATAATCTGCCAAAAGGTGTCGATTTTCATACGTTGGAACTTGCCAAAAGACACAACACACGTCGCCAATCTATTTCTCCTACAAGTATGCTGCTAGAAGCAAAGGAGCAACAGGGTTGACATTACAGAAAAGAGAATTGCTAATGTCCATTGCACCAAATAATCATGATTGCAGTGAGCACAATCTATATCACGCCGCCATCATCAGTTCCCTTAAACGTCCCTCGTCCACCCTCGGTACAAATAATGCATCAAATGGATCAGGACGGAACACGACTGGGTTAATGAACGCGCGTGGCGTCTCAACAACAGGCGAACCAGGTTTTTCAAGGATTTGGAACGACCATAGCAAGTAGGCCAGGTTGATGAACAACGACCGACTCGCGACGTGCATCCCCGGACAGATTCTATCCGTCGTGTCAGCATCCGTCAACCCATGGGTATATAGTCAACAAGCGCTGAACGTACCTTCGGCCAAAGCCGTACGTGAAGAAATGCATGTCCGTCCTCAAGGTACCTTCTTCGGTCAACCAGCGCTGCGGGTTGAACGTCTCTGGATCTGGGAATACATCTGGATCCCGCGAGATAGCCCTATCGGTAGTGGGGTCAAAATGCGAACGCAGCTACAAGCGGTAAAGGACAAGAGCGCACCAGTTGCAACCAAGAACAGTGGCCCCAGCAGGAATACATTGTCCCCTCTGAAAGAGGAACCATTAGAATTCTTGGCGATAAACATAGAAAGGCAATAAATATACCCAGATGATATCCTTGGTCGCACGGTGTGCAAAGCCTAAAACATGTAGTCATTAGCTACGGATGAGATGATGAGACATGATGAAACATACCTAGAGAGACTATCGGTCTCCAACGCATCGCTTCTTGCACAAATGCTTGCACTTGGGGGAGCATCTCCTTATCTGCAAACGTGGGTACTGCAGACTACCGTCAGCATCGCAAAATATACGCCAAATCAGGGGATGGACATACATCTACTCCTGCCGATAACTTCATCTAGTTCTTCTTGCACCCGTGCTTGCGCATCAGGGTATAACGTCGCAGCCATGATCATCACACTTATACCGCATGCTGTCTGCGACAACCCATTTCAGTTCACTCGATGTGTACGATACCGATAGGAACGGCATACCGTGTCTGCACCTGCCCCAAAGAAGCTTCCAGCAAGATACACCATCTCGTTCTCCGACAACCCGTGCTCATGTGCATGCTCTATGAGCGCCCTCCCGAATGACGGACCAGCATCGTTCGACGCCTAGGGTATTCTAAAATTATAAACCTGAGGAATCATCTATTCTCAATTACGCACCATTTCCTTCCTAACATTATTCAATTGGTCCCGAAACAGCGAAAGTTCATATTGATGGAACTCTTGCAGCTGCCGATCGTACCCAGGTACGTGCTTCAACCAGGGAATACGATCAACAAGATACGCTCCAGGTCGCACTACTGTCCGGAAGTTCCTCCCAACTTGATGTACGCGCACCACCTCGGGATCATCGATCGACGTTTTCTTTGACTTGCCATACGTCACGCGCAAAATCACCCCTGCAGAATAACTAAACATCCGCAACATCCACATGTCAGCTTGTCCCTGGCAATAAAAAAACAAGAAGCGCACCGCCGTGCATGCTCTGCGTGTAGTTTCGGGTCGTTCAAAATATCAAGAATGACATCCTTGGCTGCTGTGGATTGAATCTCCTGGTAGGTCTCTGCTGCTTTAGGTTGAAGATGCGTATGTGCTGTACGTCTCAGACGACGAAATAGATCCCCGGCCGGTGAAAAGATAAGACGCATTCCACCAGACAAGATTTCGCCCGCTGCGATATTACGTGGACGGTCGACCAATGATGCCCCTTCTTTCTCCATGAGTTCGGTCGCTGCCTATACAAAAGGTGCAACTTTATAATACTGGATAACACGAATGAAGCTTCGGAATTACCTCCATCCGACCAATGACGATTGTCACATGGCTACCACTTCGAAGGGAAACAACGGGTCCGTACTGCTCGAACAGCGGGGTGATCCTGCGGGCAACACTATAAAACACGTGGTCAATGCTCCATTTATGGTGAAAGGCAGATAAGTTACTCACTCATCCTCTGGAAATGGGTTTTCCCAGAGCCACTTCGCCGGCGGACCAGGTGGAAGAGGGAGACCATTTTTGTGCGTCGGACTTGACGCGATTGTTTTGTACAAGACAAGTGCAGTAGCGGCGGCGGCGACACCACCTGCAACATAAGGGTCTTTGAGGAGGGCCATGTCAAACCTAGATAGTGCTGTAGCGTTGTACTGGACGTGAGTCAAAGAGACGCGGGGAATTCGCGACCCAGCTGTTATATACCTCCCCGGTGGCCACGCCCATCTCGGCATAGCCGAACCGATTAAGGTTAACCAAGGAACGGGTTGATCCTGTAAGGAAGAAGGGTGTTAAAATTTGGATACGTACAGAATCTCTCTGGCAGGGAGTCTTTCACCACAGCATGTGTGCTCGGAACAACGGCATTCACCAGCTTACTATGCAGTGCGAACCCGCCGTAGGCACATCATGATCATCATACTTCAATGTCAGGAATTCCAAAAAGTGTTAGCAAAAAATATAAAAGGGCTCGCTTGATCAAAGATCCTCCTCGTTCAATGAGAGGCACCGCTAATTCTCACGTAAGCTCACAAAAAGTCGTCAAAAATATAATGTAACAAATGTGGTAGAGAATTTGGCCCATCAGCTTCTGCTGTCGGGACTTCACTGAGAGCATATCCAGGCATGAACCCGCCATGTGTCGACGAAGTCGGAACTTTGTCATGTGACGTAACTTTACGTAACGCTCCGTCCACCTTGGTTCCCTTCCTGGCAGGCTTCCGCTCTCCCGTCGAGGGGTTGCTACCATTCGGCACCAGTTTATTCACCTGCCCTACCAACGGGATGCGCCACGGCGCAATGACGCCGGCAGTGATCCTCATCCGCATGGATGACAGGTTAATAACACAAAGGCTGCTGTTCGGCCGCCGAGAGATGGCTGAAAAATTACTTTGTGGAGTTAGCGCTCCGAAAATAGGAAGCTCTTAGAGTAACTGATCGCTTATAGGGCGGGACAGTGATGGCCATAACGATCCAGCATCTGGCTGAAATATGTACTTAAGTAGCATCGGGATTTGATTTATTTGTCACTCACCGTCGGCGACCCTCGCAGTGAAGGCTGACAAAGTTCTTCAGGCTATGCTAATATGGTCCTGCAGTCAGACGATAGCTGTGCACGGACTATTACAATTTTTCATCGCGTGAACCTCTAAAATTGGTGATATCATGGCAGTATGTATAATAACGTCATGCTAAGATGGAGTGCGACGTTTTCGATTGGGGTGACCGGCGACGACCAACCACGAGCAATCCAATCGACCAGCTCCCATGATAGTAGGAATCGCTGATCAAAATAAGATTCAATTGCCACGAACAAGCACAATCAATGGAGTGGAGTCCCAGAGATTTCACAAGACAATCAACAGCAATACTGAACAAGACGATGAGTGGTCAATGAAACTCCCGCCAGGTAAGTACAAATAACAGAAGCACGAGCTCTGGCTCGTGTCGGCAAAAGGCTAGGGTAGGTAGATACAAAAGAAAGTGACGAAAAAGAGTGATGTATGAGTAAAGAGCGGGTGGTATAAAAGATGGACAGCGAAAACGACGGACAGGAATGATATCATAAGTAACAGTAGCATACTTTGAATTTTTGATACTTCATTTCCTCAAACATACAACAAGATCGACGCACGGCATTCATAATTCAGATCATTAACGTCACCGAATCTTGTTGCGCTCAAACTTTTCAACCACACAATCAGCCGGTCTCATCCCATCCCTCGATAGCGGGTACGCACCAGAGTAACGACAGTTCCATCTGGCAGCGTCTCTTTGCGCGGTACGAGCTCATATCCAAATACCTTTGGCAAGAGAATACGCCAACCTGCCCAATAAGCGACACCGACGAACATGATTCCGATCCCGACGAGGCAGTATCTAAACAACAGTTAGTCCCCAGCGATACACCTCTTCAAAGCCAACAAAATGCGACGCACAAATAGTATGGTAAAGGAGGGGTATCACCAACGCCATTTGCGGGTCGTAGGAATGGTGCAACGAGGACTGAAAGGTATATTACATTACCGTCCCGGTCGGGGTGAATGCTTAGAAAAGACTACACTCACGAAACACAGCAGCGACGAGATAAAACACAGCTAGAGGCAACCAGACTTGGGTGAAATGTATCAGATCAAGTCGTTTCTCTCAGCCTGGTATCTACCTACCCTTGAACGGTCTAGGGACATCCGGCCTCTTCCAACGCATCCAAAACAGTCCCTATACAAGGGTCATCGCAAGCACATTGCAAAGATGGAGATATGATAACGCACGACCACGATAAAAAGAGCGATGATTTGATTAGGGTATCCTTCGACATCCAAGATAAAGGGGTATACGACTTTCATCGGTGGTCCCAAAATTACGATAACCTGAGCTCGCAACCAATGAGCCCCTTCTTTACACATGGTCGAAAG
>JBBPJU010000350.1:0-25834 GCA_038088875.1 Austroboletus festivus
CAAGAAAGTGGGTAGTCTTGCAATGAGTGAGCCAGGCAGCGGGTATTGTGTATTGTTTTGCTCCTGTCGGGATAAGTATTTATGTTTTGTGATTTAGGAGTGACGTCGTTAGCATGAGTCTCCGAGCTGATAAAATTGGCGGCGGATGGAGGCTGAACGGTAACAAATTCTGGTTCATTTCCTATTGTTTCATGCACATTGCAACAGCTCATATTTCCTTAGGATCACCAACGGACCCTCAGCCTCGACTCTTGTAGTCTATGCCAAAACGGCGCCTGAGCTGGGCTCTAGAGGCATAACTGCGTTTATCGTAGAAAGAGGGTTCAAAGGTTTCTCGACTCATCAAAAACTAGACAAATTCGGCATGAGAGGTAGTGATACCTGCGAGCTAGTCTTTGAGAATTGCGAGGTGTCTGAAGGTTAGCACCGTTACGCTCCACTACCAATATCTCGCTGATGGTTTGCTAGACAACGTCCTCGGCCAAGTAAACAAGGGGGTTGGTGTACTGATGTCCGGCTTAGATCTCGAACGTCTCGTGTTGAGTGGGGGCCCGTTAGGGTAAGATCTTTGCAGATCGAACGACCCATCAATTCAGCGACCACAGGTTAATGCAAGCGTCCTTTGATTATGCGGTTGAATATGTTCATCAGCGGAAACAGTTTGGCCAACCGATCGGGACGTTCCAATTAATGCAAGGTAAACTTCACCGCCACTGTCAGTCGCATAAGTTAATGTATCAGTGAAGCCAAAATCGCTGACATGTACACAAAGATCAACGCAAGCAGGTCATATGTGTATGCAGTGGCGAGGGCGTGTGACTCAGGCCATGTTAGTCGTCGGGTAAGTAACCTGTCGATTTCGTATCCGTTCCCGTCTGATGTGCTCATCAAAGGACTGTGCTGGCGCAATATTATATAGCACTGACAGAGCTATTGAGGTGACAATGGAAGGCATGCAATGCCTGGGCGGCAATGGATACATCAATGGTCCGTGGTGCAGCGTTGCAATCCTCGTATCCATTTCTTACAGTGTCTTCAGAGTACCCGATGGGCAGGATGTTAAGAGACGCGAGACTCTATGCTATTGGTGCCGGCACACAGGAAATCAGGCGAATGCTCATCGGGAGAGAATTTAATGAACAATTCAAGTCATGATTCATATCCCTCCAATCGTCCATGGCTCATGGTAAGCGCGCAAGGCCTTGAACTTCAATCGTCCGAGAGCGGTTTTGAACAGTGCCTTTAGCATCACTTAGTCTTCTTCCTCTATCATGTGTATCAGGACCTACCACAGACTTGATATTCATAGCATGGTTTCTCAGCTTTGCCTCGAGCAATGTTACTAATCGTAAGTTTAACTCAATCCACATCACCATCCGTCGTAGTACTCGATAGTATGGATAGTTGAAATTACCATGGATCTGATCCTCAGGATTTGGAGGTGGAGATTCTTTAAAGAAGAGTTTCCCCTTTTGAGATACCGTGAGACCCAAAGTGGTGAATGTAAGTTATCCAATCACCTAGTGCTGCTCGAACAAGAGAACAGCCAACAGCTACAGTCTGTCGAACGCTCTCTGGATCAGCTAGAGAAGGGTTCACCTCCTGTGCGAGGTGAGCAAACTGGAGATCAAAAAAGAAGCGGGACAAACCATCAGATCCAATGCCACGAGAAGACCGGTTTCATGGATGGCTTCGCAGATATAATGGCCCTCCCTAAAGGTCAAACCGCCGCGTACCTAGAAAATGGTGGCCCAGTGAACCAAGATAGTCCCATGTCATGACAAAATCTTACTGGTGTACCAGTGGATGGGGCGACGGAAGGATCCAGAGCGTCGACGTCAAAGCTCAGATGAATAGGCAAGTCTCGATTAGGATTTACATGGTCGAGTGCCATCTCCACCACTTTTCCGATGCCGTATTTATCTACCTCGTGCATAGAGAACGCCTTGATGTTATTCTCCTTAAGGATGCGCTTTTCCCCAGCGTCCACGTCACGCAAGCCAATGTAGACAAGTCGATCTGGCTTCAGCGCGGGGCGGACCCATGAAAACTCAGAGACCTTTTCCCCGATGCCAAGAAGGAACGAGAGAGGCATTCCGTGGATGTTTCCTGATAGCTAAATATATACCATGAAAGGTGGAGCGAGCTGTAGTACATACCACTTGTAGTTGTTCCCAAAGTGTTGATATCAGTATGGGCATCGACCCATATGACGCAAGCGTCTGGGTACGAACTAGGGTGAAGAAGTGAGTGGATTGCAGCATGATGGGAGACGAACCCACTCGAGGGTACCTGAAATAGTGCCCATAGCCTGACAATTGATCAGGAAGGCACTGACACGCGAGACAAGGTACAAACAAGGGAGTGGTCACCGCCCAAGGTAACCGGAAGCTGTCCACTCTTGGCATGGCCACCGACGACGGTTGCGACAGACTCGCAAACGCGGGAAACCAATCTCGGGTTCTTTAGTATGCCGATTGGAGGGTCAGAGGCCGCCTGTATTTCCTCGAACTGATGGTGACCGTCGAAAAGGACTTTCCAGCCGATCTGCTGGAGCTGTTCGATGAGCCCAGCCTCGACGAGATGAATGGGACCTTTATCAACGCCAAATTTGGGCTGCGATGATAGCGGCGAGATAAGAAACCATTTTTGGAGCGAGGAGATCACACACCTGTCCACCGCTATGCGGTAGGTTTACGGAATGAGCGCGAGAGAAGAGTCGCAGCGTTGCCTTGGAAGCTCACCTGAAAGGGCAACCTACGATCTAGTACATATAAGTGATGCAGGGTGAGCGAGGCGAAATCAAGGGACCGCGATGGACTACTGACCGCGATGGACTTTGGATTTGGGAGAAACTTGTTGGTAGGGTTAGACATGATGGCGAACGTGGTGAGGGGAAAGAAAGAGAGCCGAGCGAGTGAGGCGTGGTCGCTGTACGGAATTTTCCGTTCCGTAGTCCATATCCATATGTACTACGACGACGACCCTTTCACCAGAGCTTGAGTGAGACATATATAAATAAGACGTCCGCCATTTTACCTCAGTTTACTCTGACCAATCCTAAACAACCTTCTATAGCATAATGTCCGTCCCTTCCAGCAAACCCGCAAGCAAGCCCACAAGCAGGCTTCCGTCACGTAGTGGCACCCCCAGTATAAAAGAAATGGTACGCACCACCCTACTCCACTTGGTATCATACCATCATAGACTAATGCGCCTCCATCTCCCTCACATCCCCTCGGTTGCAAATATTGCGCACCAGGTTCACGACATCATGAAGCACTTTAAGCACGAAAAGGAATCCGAGGCCCACCAGGTATTCCTGCCACCTTCCTCGTCCAATGCCCGCTCACCCTTCCTCCCAGATTTTCCGCCAATCGATCGGCCATCGTCCCAAGAACGTTCTCAATTTTCCCCAGACGGTCAACCCCGTCAGTACCCACTTGCATCATCTTACCATCCGATATCGATCTTGATCCCCTAGGATGAGGAAACGGTGCCCGGCATCGAGCACCCCGGTAGCACTGGTGTAATCTACTGCTCCGATCGCGCAATGGCCAACGGCTTCAGCTACGCCAGCTCTCACGAATGGGCAAACCTCGGTCAAGGCGCCCCAGAAGTCGGTCCCATTCCAGACGCCTTACCTCGCCCCGACTCCATACCTATGCCCGTTGACTCTTTGGAGTATGCCCCCACAACCGGCGTCAAAGGTTCGCAGCATCCAATTCTAATTTCTAATTTCTCAACATTTGCCTAATCACCCTCTAAAAGCTCTTCGTGAGGCGGTCGCAAACTTGTATAACCTCACGTATCGCCAGGGGAAAAATAGCCAATATACATACGAGAACGTCTGTATCGTCCCAGGTGGTCGTTCTGGTTTGTCTCGCGTCGCCGCCGTCGTCAGCGATGTTTATTGTGTATGTGTCCTAGTTTGCTTTCCAAACATATGCATCGCTAACCAACTTGATTATAGTCTTATCAAATTCCGGACTATACCGCTTATGATCAAGTTTTGAGCGCATTTAAACGCCTCGTCCCCGTTCCGACTGTGTGAGTACCTACCCAAATCTTCAATCGATTTGGTTGGCTGATTATCCCCAGTCTTGATCCCAAGGTCTATTTCTATCAGATTTCGTTTTTAACATTGCTGATGGGCCTTTATAAAGCACAAGTACCGTCTCGATATCGAACAAACAAAGGTATCTCTCTCCAAGCCTTGTTTCATGGCCCTACTCACGAGTTACCAACAGAAGGACATTCGTACACAAGGCCTTGCGGTCATCATCGCGTCGAACCCACGAAATCCAACGGGACAGGTCATTGCGTACGTAATAATTTTGTTCCAACTCTACTGCCTACTCAAAATGTTTAGTGGCAAGGAACTCAAGGAACTCGTATCCCTTAGCAAGGAGGGAACAACTCTCATTCTTGACGAGGTTTGCTTTCTTTTTACTTCAGATGCCGCACGTGTGCTCATATGATACTGGATCACAGTTCTACTCCTGGTACATTTATCCCGAGCACGAACGCGACTTGGGCAAATCTATCTCCTCAGCCGAGTATGTGGATGACGTCAACGCCGATTCGGTCGTTATCATCGACGGTCTCACGAAGGTCGGGCTTGTTCCTGTCAGCTGTGACCAGTTGCTAAAAGAACTTTCAGAACTGGCGGCTCCCTGGCTGGCGAGTGTGTTGGGTTATTGGGCCGAAGAACCTGATCACGGCACTTTCTCAGTCAGGTCTGTGGCCAATTGGAAATATATGACGCTCTTGGCTGAAAGCGACCAGGGTCTTTCTTGGACGGCGGAGCGAACCACCCGTATGTCTACGTTTTTTGCATGTCATGTCTCAGGCACCAACAATTATACCAGCATGCAACTTGCTGCCGTTCCTCTCCTGGATCCCAGCCATGTCGCGCGCGAAAAGGTAATCGTTTATGTGCCAATTACACTCGATAAAGCGATTTACCGCCCTGTGGCCTATCAGCGCGCGCTCCAAAAGCACTTCAAGGCAAAGCGGGATCATGTAATCAAACGACTTCATGACATGCATCTGGACGTAGATATCCCACCTCAAGCGACGTTCTACATTTGGCTCAACTTAGAGATGCTCCCCTCACCATTGTGTCATGGCTTGGTTGGTCCCATCGTGCTTGGATGACGTGCTGTCTCTAATGCCTCTGCTAGACTTTCTTTGAAGAGCTCCTCAAGGAACAGACCATTGTGATACCCGGTATTTTCTTTGATATAAATCCAGCTCACCGCAGGAACTTGTTTAATTCTCCTTGTCATCACTTTGTCCGCTTGTCTTTCGGACCTCCCCTGGAGGACCTTGACAAGGGTAAGTACGGTGTGATTATGTGTATTAGAGTTGCTGATTGTTCTACGATGGATATTAGGCCTTGACGCAATCGAGCGAGTAGTCAAGGCAGCGAGGAGAGAAGGTACCCGGAAATTCGGCCACAGTTACAAGAAGAGTTTGGAAGCGGCACCGGAGCAAATTTAGATGACATACCACGTGTACAATAGACGAGCAACACAGATGGGTGGTTTAGCCACCTGGCAAAGAACCTTGGACTCGAAACTTTTCAGGAAAGCATCATATTGTCATGTACTTCGACGTGCAGTAGCCTATACAGCACCTTTGCTATTACATATTCGTTCGTTTATCACGATGATGGATCAAACGGCGCAAAAGCGTTCTTGAATAGTTCAACATCGACTTTATCTTCTTCCTCTGGATTGAAACACATCTTCCAATCGAGCCTATGAGTAACGCTCAGAAGAGACACTAATGCTTGTCTACAGAAATCATTTGGCTTAGGGGTCCACTGACTCCAAGTTGCTGGTAGTACATACCTCCCAAACTGAACGTTGAAGGGAACATCATCTTTCATTAAATGAACCAACTTGCGACCATCTGGAAGATCGACACGGAAGTAACTTTGTACACCACCAGCACAAACTTCCAGTGCACTATCGGGATCGGGGGCAAAGTCGATTCCTTGGGCACAGCCCTCTTTCACGAAAGTCGCCTCAACTTTATTTTGTAAAGAAATCGGAATGGGGATTGCTTGCACATGCGCATGACCTCCCTTTGCGCTTAACCGAGACACCTCATAGAACACGGGCACAGCACCGTATTTGGCAAAGAAATTTCGAAGCGCAACCTTGTACCTGCGTAAAGTCCATGAGGGCAATGAGGTCAAAAGGTCAAACTCTACCTCTCTGTTTCATCAACAATGGGAGGTGAAATGTCAGCAGGTATTGTGCTGTATGTGGGTTGATGACAGATTGGCACGATTAGGACATGACCACCCCCTGGAACACGAGCGACGTTAGACTCGTCTGGAGCCGACTGCGTTGGAATAATCTGCCCCTTTGGGAACGTCAAGTAGCACTCAGACCCAATCGAAACGATCAAATGTTTCCTGTTGTTATGTCAGGACAGAGGCTAGATGTTTAAATTTGTAATCACTCACGCCAAATTCGGATTTGACAAACAGAACCAACACTCGTCCGCTAAATGAACGTCATAAACGGAGCAGCAGCGGTGAAGAGTTGGAAAAGCATACGTCCAATCTCCTTCGATGGTCTTCTCTTGTCTTGGCCCTGTGGTCTACGTTGATTCGCCACCGGGCAGTCAGCTATATAATGTAATTCGCTTCCGCAGGCACGGCATACGTAGCCTTCGCGAGGTTTGCGGCCTCCAGTGTCCCCGACAGCGTGTCTGGTTGGACAGTCACGAATAAGGTGTCCAGGGATATTGCAGATCTTGCACAGGTACCCTTCTGGTGGTTTCGTTCGTTCTGGACAATTATCAATAAAGTGCTGTACGTGACTTGAGCTGCTTCCTCCTTTGTATCTAACGGAAGCTAACCTCGGTGGACTGACATCGTCTGCACTTGTACCCATCTAGGGGTTTGCTGGATTTGCTATCTAGGAATTCTGTTGGTAAGTAAGAGAGACAGTAATGCAAGGACAGACCCGATTTAAGACGCTTCGAAATATGATGGGTGTTTCCGAAGATAAAATTTTCCCCTTCTGCCGTTTCATGGAACCGTTTCGGTAACCGAGAGACACCTTCTGTGAACGGATTCTTTGTGACATTGATTGGCGGCGGCTGCATTGTAATTACCGAAGGCGCAATGGAAAACGCGTAAAACCACTAGGGAGATATGAATTATTGCAGGCACCTTTACGAGCCGGCGGACAAACCCTTGGTTTCTTGCCAGCTTGCTCATCTCCGCCAAATGCGCCCAGGCTTACGAAGCGAGAAATTCTCCCGGGCTCCTCATCCCAAATAAAGGGCTCGCGTTCCCAAAACTTTGCAGAAGTCCCAGCATGCGCAGCGAAATGATATCGCGGCTTTATTTTTCGAATAACCTCATCAAGGGGCGGAGAACCGGAATTTGCGTGGTCAAGGAAGGAGTGAGTAGAGGAACTATGTGATGTAATGGAGGTGGGCCAATCATTGGTGATAAAAATGTCGACAAGTTGTGAAGTAGATGCTGCATCACAAATTGCAGCAAGAGAGCCGTAATTGTATCCAGCTCCAGTGTTTAAAGATTTATTCATTGTGTTCGAGAGAAGCCGCTCTACCGTGTGTGTAGTGTAGAAGGGTGAAGCAAAGCCCTAAAATTCCTACGTCAATACGACAGGTTAGACGGGCTGTGGGTGCGTTACGGGAGGGTCATTAGAAAAATCATAAACTGCAGCATTATAGAGTCCACCCAGACAGGCAATCCTCAGACCATGAGCCGTGGAGACAACCCCAGACTTGTCTATTCAGGATGAGGGCACGACCGGAGCGGATATATTGTGCGAAGGCGTACTCAGTAGAAAAACATCCTTGCACAGTTGCCCGCCAGTTCGAGCATATTTTTCTATAACAGCTTCCGGGAGAGGGTCCTGTCCTTGCATGATATAGCAGCTTAGGGGAGCTGCGAGGCTACGACATCAGTTTACGTGCTACATAAACATACAACGGCCATCGTACCTTGGAGATTCCCGGCCAGCAACTCGGCGATCTGGCTCTGGATTTCACCCCCTGCACCATGTTCTTGAAGTGGCCCAAAGAAGTCGCCGAGGCAAAGGACACAATCGAATTTGCCATATTTTGCGTCAATAGCCTGAATCTTGGAAAAGAGGCTTCGTATTGAACCAAATGCAGAGCCGACGGTCAGTCTAGCAAGGTTCGTCAAAGGGTTGCTGTCGTTTCACTGCAAGGCCCGCTTACATTTTCACGGTGTGTGAACTCGATGTCGAGGTGGATGTCATCGTTGCAGTGGCGGTGCATTTCACTCGGTGGAGGCTTATTTACTTGTGGGCATAATTCTCACTATCATCCCCCTTGTCGTCATGGACTCGCTCGAGGACGAGATCGTATCCATCCTATACATTGCACGAGAAATTTCAGGTTATTGAGGTTTCGAGAGTCTGAAACGTGGCTCAATTAACCTCCAGTGTACAAAATTCCCCCACTGAAGGCGAACGAAGGCCATCGCGCTAATGATTGGGGAGATCTCGCCGATCCACTGTGGAAGGGCCGATTGCGTGTCATTGAGAAAGTCGGGAAAGCCGCTCTACTCTTTGAGGACTCGCAAACTGGTAAGCTGGTGGCCGACAAACAGAATCGCAGTCCATCCACTCACACCTCCGGTCCTAGGCGAACGTGAGTGCAAGCAAAGTGGAGGATATACCCGGCTCATCATTCTTATACTAGTGTTCGCTCGCGCTGATTATGATCCAATGAAACCATCGGTCGATGCCGTGCTGGATTCCTCCCGCTATTTTGTTGTGAGGGTGGAGGACACAGGCAGGAAGGCGTATATTGGCATGGGCTTCGCGGAGCGCACGGATAGCTTTGATTTCAGTGAGTGAACCAACGTTATACGTTCAATGCCGGTCTGGTGAAGGTCGCCGCATCAGACGTTGCTTTGCAAGACTTTACCAAGTGAGTCATCTGCCTCTGATGACTCTGGCCGATTGATGCGTGGGATTGCAGGCGTGCTAAGGCGGCACTAAATCCGCCAAGTCCCACAACTGACGTCTCGTCACCGCATCTGCCCACAGGCCCAAAGAAGGACTATTCGTTGAAGGAAGGTCAGACGTTCACGATCTCTATTCCCGGAAAACGTAGCAAGCATACAGAAAATAGGAATACGGGCAGCAGTACGAGTGGTGGTAGCATCCCGCTCTTACCTCCTCCCCCCGGAAGGAGATGAGAGTTGTAATACATGTTTACGTAATGTCATATGGTTGGGTCATCTCGGGTGGCCATCCTTCCGTCTTCGACCACCACCATTCAGATGCTCTCAAGAATACACCAAATTAAGGCCACAAAATTGGCTGGAAGTTCAGCCAGATATGTCATCGTCGGTGCAAAAAGAGGGCTCGTTCAGCCTTCAGGTGCAGAGAGAGCCCGGATCGTTGACGTCCCTCCTTCTTACAAGGAAGGCCATTTAACGCCTCGCCCAGGTTCGCATTTTCCTACGCATCCCCATTTACTGTTGTGCGAACTCGTGTACAGACATGCTTGGCTTCAAGCTTGCAAATTCTGTTCGTGAGGACACTGCGACGCACAAGTCCCGGCCAATTTATCTAGACATGCAGGTAAGGGCGGGGAAGCGGTGGATGCAGTCGTAGCTGGCTCACTATGCTCAGGCTACCACCCCGGTTGATCCGAGAGTCCTTGATGCGATGCTACCGTATCTTACCGACCAGTACGGTAATCCTCATAGTCGGACTCATGCGTATGGCTGGGAGGCTGAGCAGGCGGTTGAGGATGCACGCAAAGTGAGTATCTCTATGGATATGACTTGTCTCTCATTGTCGAGATTAGCATCTTGCAGACCTCATTGGTGCCGAGCCTAAAGACATCGTTTTCACTTCCGGGGCCACGGAAAGTAACAATATGGCTATAAAAGGAGTGGCGCGATTCAACAAGGAGAAGAAAAGGCATATCATCACTACGCAAACTGTAAGTTTCTCTATGTTTGCTGTACGTGTCATCCAATGAATCTATTTCTTCCAGGAGCACAAATGTGTACTGGATTCCTTCCGGAAACTCAGTGAAGAGGGGTTCGATGTCACTTACCTGCCAGTTCAGCCGAACGGGGTAATTGATCTCAGGACCTTGGAGGATGCTATCCGTCCCGACACTTCACTAGTATCCATCATGACGGTAAACAACGAGACTGGTGTTATTCAGCCAATGAAGGAAATTGGCGCAATTGTTAGGAAGAATCGCGGTGTATACCTTCATACAGACGCAGCGCAAGCCGTTGGCAAAGTTCCCATTGATGTCAATGAGGCGAATATTGACCTCATGAGCATCTCCGGCCACAAAATTTATGGTCCGAAGGGAATCGGTGCTGCCTATGTTCGGCGGCGACCTCGGGTCCGGCTTGAACCGATCTTCAGCGGTGGCGGACAAGAACGTGGATTGCGTAGCGGTACCCTACCTGCAGCGCTAGCCGTTGGGATGGGCGAAGCAGCACGGATAGCAAAACTGGAGATTGCCGTGAGTCCATTTCTTTGTCGACCAAAGATGATAGTCGCACACTCGTCATTTGGCGTAGTCAAGCGGCTCACTGTCCGACATAATGGACTGCCGGCTTGACAATGACTCTGGTGTGCAGGGGTACTGAAGTAGTTTAATTGAAATACCCAGCTTGGTTTTCTAACGCTCCTGAGTTTTGCAGAGAGACCACGCTCGAATAAAGCAACTCGCGGATCGTCTGTTGTCCGGTATCAACTCTCAGGTCGAACATGTTGTCCGTAATGGCGACGTTGACGGTTACCCTGGCTGTATCAACCTATCTTTTTCGTATGTAGAAGGTGAGAGCCTTTTGATGGCTCTAAAAGTGAGTTTATCAATTCTCGCTGAGTTGTACACGAATTCATAAATGGAACAGGATATCGCCTTGTCGTCTGGTAGTGCCTGTACTTCAGCGTCTCTGGAACCGTCCTACGTACTTCGCGCACTAGGTGAGAGCGCTCCAGGTCAGTTACGAATTTCTATTAATGTTGTTGTTCAGGAGCGGCAGAAGATATGGCACATTCTTCCTTGCGGTTTGGGGTTGGTCGATTCACCACCGAGGCAGAAATTGATTTCGTAGTCACTCATATTGTCCATGTCGTCAAGCGTCTTCGCGACATGAGGTCTGTGGTATTACGTTGTTTGCTCTGGGTTCTGCTGACGTGTGTTGTAGTCCATTGTGGGAGATGGTACAGGAGGGTATTGATCTAAATTCCATCAACTGGTCGCAGCATTGAGGTGATAAGGACGTGAGGCTGTGGAGGATGCACCGAGTCTACTCTACGTCTACGTACGATTGGTGTGGATGTGGGGTTTCGATGATGAGATATGTACCTTGTTAATTGCTACCTACGAGCGGTGCGCGGGGTCGGGGGCCAAAAGCGTGCACGGGCCCTTATTAAAGTTGATGAATTCGAACTCAGCCAAACATCAACTTCGTCTTTTTCAACTGTTACCACCATGGCTAGGCGCCTTTACCTTGGCAGTTAGTTGGCTTAATATGCCTGCAAATATGGACTATTTACAAGATTTCTTCAATTAGGACTTCCTCCTGATGCCCGTTCAGATGATGTTGCAAAATTCTTTGACGGCTATGGTCGTATCGTGGATTGCCGAGTCATGACTGGTGACTCTTGTTCTCCGTATCGCTCTTTTATTACTGACAACAGTGCACCAGGCTTTGGTTTCGTCGAGTTTGAAAACACGAGAGTGAGTTTTACTCATTGGACTTCACTTGACCTCGTCGACCTTGCTCTAGGACGCCGAGGACGCGGTGCATAATTTCAATGGTAAAATGTTTATGGGTGCCAAGTGGGTCATATCTTTGATCGTTCTGTATGTCCACTTCATCGCTGTGATCAGCATCGTGGTCGAGTTCGCCAAGGAAAGTCGGCCCCGCCGGGATGTATATGAAAGCGATCGAGGCCATGGGTATGCCTTTATCTGGTGACCGCCTCTGCGCTCATGCTTAGCCATGCTTTCCAGTGCGCGTTCCAGAAGGCCTCCGGGTGTAAGGTTAATCGTTACCGGCATTTCTCGTGACACGAGTTGGCAGGTAAGTATGGAACGGATTGGTAACCTCGACCTTGGACTCTTGGAAGGTCACACGGTTTGTCGTAAACTGATCCTGACAAAAATTGGCTGCAGGACCTCAAAGACTTTGGTCGCGAAGCAGGCAGTGTTTCCTTTGCTGATATCGATCGCGACTTTCCTGGTCAAGGGTGCGCTAAGTTGTCCCTGTACTTCCTTGTCTCATTCGGTCCACTTTAGCGTCCTTGAATACCTGTCTCGCGATGACGCAGACCGCGCTGTGAAGGACCTCGATGGTAAAGATCTCCGGGGAAGGCCGGTTCGAGTCGCATATGACGAAATGGTTCGTTTTCGTCTTTGAGCTGTATAGGACCAGTTTGGTGACGTATATGGTTGCAGCGCGGTGGACCTGATAACTATCGGCGTGATGATCGTCGTGACGAACGGCCTGCCCGCGACGAACGCTTTAGGGAAGAACGCGCCTTCAGGGAGGAACGGCCTTACCGTCGCGAACGATCTAGGTCACCTCGCCGCGCCGAGTACGATGATCGTCGCCCCAGGTCCCCTCCTCCGGGTAGGAGGGATTATGAAGAGAAAAAACCTGCAGGGTACGATGATTATCGGCGGGGGAGCTATGATGTTGATAGCAGAGTCCCTGATTATTATTATGACCGCCGCAGGGACGACTATGACAACAGGCGACGTGACGATCGTGGAGGCAGGCGCGATGAAAGGGACGATCGTTACGACGATAGAGCTATGAGGCATGCAAATGGCGACGGTGGATGGGCGCGTTGAAGGACGTATGGTCGTCGTTCGTGGACTGCATCGTGCGACACCCGTTCGTTATGGTCTCGCGATTCGTTTAGGAAATGGTCAACTCGGGCTTTGGCTTTGGCGTATTACCGGACAAACCGAAGAGCTGTACTTACTGGAGAACCCGTTGGTCCGTAATATCGCGCCATTAGGATAACGTCCGTCTGGATTTTGGGACCCTCTCCGATCGGAGGTTACAGCCTGAGTTTCGTGGAGCAGTTCAACGTCTGTGTCTTTTTGGGCGGCGAGGACTGGATGCATGAGATTCCACAGGTGCCTTTTCGGAGATGATCAATGAAATTCAGCTGAATATCTTTAATTCTGTTCGTAACCAAGGTATGTAAATCCCGGTGCTGACGGTGGTGTTATTCACGAGCGCCTCCTGAGGTATTGGTGCGGCCTTTGTAATCCTGTGTTAAGGTACCGGCACTGATTGAGGCTCTACGAACGATAAGCAGTACAGTATATTACTCATGTGCATAGACCACTAAACTCGTCCCGTTTTCAATCCCATACCAATCCAAATCATGCCCATCATTGTCCAATAGCACGTAACCGTCGCGTAGTTTCAGCCATACTTGTATTGTCTCACGACTTGCGCGAGGAATCCTCAGTAATTTTACGAGTTGAAGTCGGAAGATCTTGATCTTCGTGTTTTTCAGTACCTTAAGTGAGATGGTTGGCCCAATTCCGTCAATTGGCTCATGTGGGTTTTCTAGTCTCTTGGCAGATCGCTGAACAATGACAGCTGCCGACGTTGAGTGAATTCTTCGGAGGCAAAATTACAAATACTCACTTAGCAGATTCCTGCTGAGTCTATTCTCGCGCTCGCTTTGGTCCGGTGACTCAGTGGGACGACCATGTTCTACCGGCATGGTAACATACTCCGGTCGGCCCGAGGGCACTTGCACTCACTGTTACACAAAGCGGTCCATTGAGGATGTTCCCGTACCTTCTCATGATCACTTCCAGGAACGTGTTTTGCAATAAATGAAAGATAAAACAGCTCGCAATCGGTCCGCTCCCGTTGAGAGATCTTAGCAATCGATTAGCTGAGCGTGAATGGACAGGATCCAATTGGAGTCGTACCACGGCCGAGTCAAGAGTCAGTAAAGAAGGTATCTTTGCAATGATGAACTGTCGGGCATGTTCGGCGAGACTAGTGCCTGGGGGTATGCGCTCTGAAAGGACAATACCCATACAACGTTGACATACATACCTTCAGTCAACGGATTACCAACCATTCGCAAGGATTCGAGATTGGGGCACCACTCATGTAATGTATCCATGCATTGCCATTTTCCGATGTTGTTCTCTGACAAGACAAGCTCTCTGATACCCAGAAACGGGGATGGCACCGAGTCGGGAGGTGGAACGGAGCGTATATCGTTTCCAGAGAGAATTAGTCGTTGCAGACTGAGACAATGGCAGTGGCATTAATAAGTGGCATTAATCAGTAGTGATTGCAAGCATACGTAGCAATATCGCGAAGTGTGTTGGCTGTTTGTATCCAATCATCGAGGAGGTTTCCTTCGAAGTTGAGAGAGACGAGTTCGGGGGTGGTTGCAGGTGGAGCACTCAAGGATCTGAGGTGGTTATGACCTAATTCGACGGATCGCAAGCTAGTCATAAATCTCGCCACATTCCTGAACTCTGCCCAAGAAATAAGTGTGTTGTTCAGCTGGAGTTCGCGAAGGCGCGAAAAAGCGAGGACCGGAAGTTGATGTTCTAACGGCAAAAAACGATTCCTACTATCGGGTGGAATGAGCTGATTGCCTCTTGCGCGGTAGATGCATACTTACTTCAACGCCAACCTTTCCAAGTTGTGAAGTTCGATAGTGATGCCTGCAATACCATCCCAAGCAGCTAGCAGACTAGCAGACAAATCGAGGCCGCGGATATCTTTCCAAAGTTCAGAAATATAGCAAGAGTAAACAGCCACCGGTCTCACTTGGGCAAGTTGCAAGGATGTCACCTTTGGCGTTGCCAGTTGCCACGAGCTCGCCATCGAGGCTGACCTCTTGGAGGCGACTGAGATTGCCAAGATTCCGTCGCACTTTATCGAGGCCGACCGCTTGCACCTCTATGGCGCCATTGGAGGACCCAAGGACGATCTTTTCGAGGTTACCCGAACCGTGTTCAACTTCAACGTACTTGAGCGCGAGTGCAGCCAAGAACGAGCGTCCGAAAGATAGAGATACCGACGGACGTATAAAAGAACCGGCATTTGGTATGCTTGTGTTTGGGGACTGGTCGGATTGGATAGGTGATCGGAAAAGAAGGCATACCAACAGGTGAAGTAGCGTCTACCATCCTTGACGCCGTCGTGTCGACCACGAGAGGGATCGTCCCATTCCACGCCATACCAAACGCCGTCTGTTCCTGTGACTGCACCGATGTATTTAACGGTACCAAGATGGCCAGAGGATGAGCAGAACCTTGTTCCTGCTGTTACGGTCATGTTGAAGCAGTTGTTAGGTAATACGGAAAATTGTTGTTCTCTTCCGACTAATACTAGTATGCTGTTGGCTAGGATGTCCCGGATCAAGTCTCCAGCAGTGCTCGCCAGGACACGCGCGCTCGCTGCCCACATATCCACCGACACCGTTCCCCCGCTCGACCAGGTGCAGGTCATTGTTATACTCCACCGCTTCCGCTTACCCGACTACAGCCTGTCCTCTTTCAGTCGAGTGGATGTACTCGTACCTATGTCCTCAACAGAGGCAATAAACTTAACGCCCTGAACACCGAAATGATCCATTCGCTCCGCTCGCAGCTTGATGTTAGTTCCTCTGATACCTTTTTTTTGCCTCTCGTCGCTGCATCAGTCTGTCTAGGTATGGTCCAAGTCCGACCTTTGCCACATGATCATCGGAACCGGACTGGGCCGTGCGTTCTGTGCCGGGGGAGACGTGGCGAGTAGGTCCTTTTGTTGAAAGTGTGTACATGCATGGCTTCACGAAGCACAGCTGTTTTAAAGGACTCGCTTGATCCTGTCACGCGTCCAGCGGCGCTGCAATTTTTCAAAGACGAGTAAGCACGTTGGTGCAGACGCTGTGCCATGTCTCACTCATAATTCCAGGTTTGAGCTGGATTTCACCCTGTCTCAGTTCCCCAAGCCATATGTAGCTGTTCTCGACGGCATCACTAGTATGTCGTGGGATTTGAAGTCGCTTTTTTTGTTCTCCTCTGATGTCCCCTTCTAACATTAGTGGGGGGTGGTGTTGGTCTTGCCATTGGCGCACCCTTCAGGATAGCGACAGAAAAAACTGTATTTGCCATGCCAGAGACCAAAATTGGTTATTCCCCAGACGTGGGTGCAAGCTACTTCCTCTCAAGGATGGACGGGGAACTAGGCACCTATCTTGCCTTGACGTCAGAGACATTGGCTGGCAGAGAGATATTGTAAGTGCAGAACAACAATTGCGAGCTACTTTTCACCTTTTTGGTAGTGAGCTCGGTCTTGCGACTCATTACGTCTCATCGAGGACTGTCCCAGACCTCCTAGCTCATTTTGCTGAACATGAAAACCCATCTTACGCTCAGATTAACCGCACGATCGAGGAGCAACATTGCGAACGTCAGCCAGATGAACCATTGGGGAAACTAGGTGGTGCTGTCCGCAACGCTCTGGACTACGCTTTTCGACATGATTCCGTGGAGAATATAGTCAACACTCTAGCAGCGTTCTCAAGTTCCACAGATACTCGTGTCAGTGTATGGGCAAGGCAGACTTTGGAAACCATTCGCATGCGCAGCCCCACGAGTCTCAAAGTGGCACTTGCAGCTATCCGTCGCGGAGCAAATATGACATTGCGAGACACTTTGCAGATGGAGATGGGAATTGCGACTGCCTACTGTGTGAGTTATGCACCACAAAGACCAGTGTTTGATATCAATATCAATACGACATCCTTTTGCAGACCGGTGCCAGCCCGGATTTCTGTACAGGTATAAGCGCAGTCTTGGTGGACAAAATCAAAGAACGACCAATGTGGTCACCAGAAAACATCGAGGATGTTTCGCCTGAGATTTTGGATCAGTTTTTCTCGGACGAATCCGCCTACCGCTCTGACATGCCGCGACTATCCCTTCCTGACACATCCCTGCAGCGTTCTCTTGACCCCATGGCTTTTGCACTGCCGTCTGAGTCCAAAATAGTAGAGTTAATCAAAGCGCTGTGTAAGAGCGGTCCAGTCGCACTTTCGGGGCTGCTGTCAGGCATGGAGAGCCTCGTCCAGGAAAAACTTGGTACCAAGGATAAAATTATGGATATAGTGCACCGCAAGTGCGAAGTCACACAAGACCAAGGGATGACGATTGTTGCATGGAAGGAGCAATGATGCAAACTAATAGCAGGCTAACGTGCATGTTTTTGTTGAATTTAACTTGATGTCTTTTCGGTGACGTTGGGCAGTCGAACGAGTAGCATTACCTCGTACCAGGTTCGCATACAAACATCTGTCCGGTTTTGATTGATGGCGGCGCTTAAATGCGGTGACGTTGGCGCTGCTCATCCCTGTTTCTCATTTCTGCCTTCGACAAGGGCTGTTAACGTTGCGACCTTGTTCCAACCTCGGTCCACGATTGGACCCGATTGGACCCACGAACGGACTCATCAGATCTCTTTCTCAGCCAACAAGATCTTGGCTATCGGTTGGAGAGTTCAAGGACCCAGTTGTACTGTATATACCCCAAGTGGCGGACTCTGCGGCTGAAATGCGCAGACTCGCCACCGTGCGGGCTGGCTCGATTACGCATCATTTCTGGCTGGAATGAATTCTCTGCCATTTTGCACAGCTTATGTAGGACTGGGCCGCGGGCGATGAGAATCAGGTTCCATGCAGAAAGTTGACCGGAACTACCAGAGATCCTTGGTGTCGGCACACAGCAGTCCATTCGAGCAACGTTACCACCACGGTGATTCGTTCGTCGATCAGAATAAATGGCACGTTAACATTTACTTGTTCTGTTGGTTTCTCACCAGCACAACTAGTATTCGGTGGTAAATCTTGACTTCCATCACACCGGCACGTGGCTGGTGAAACCATAGCACCGCATATCGGTGTGTGTGCGATTGATCTGTCGATTGGGCTTGATTAGCAGTAGACACCCTTGGCGACCAACGCGAGTATTTGGCGCTTGGGTCCACGGGGCACAAAAATAGCCAATTACACGTATACGCAAATGTTGCAGAGTTCCGGACCCGCGTGTGAAGAAATGATTCGACCACTTGCTGTACCTTTCCAATGTATGTGCATCGTTCCTGGCCGACCGTGCTGACTAGTTCAGATATTTGACTCGAATTCGGCTCAAGCACAGATATGGATATTATAACAACTGGAGATCAAAAGAGCCCGCTGTGAGAGGGGTCAGTGGCCTAAATCAGTTCTTACGGATGTAATTTGTATACTGATGCGGCGCATGAGCAGCAGGGTGCCGACCATTGCAGTTCTGTGACTAAGTTACTCCCTGATGTAACCCGCCGTGAAACTTGCAGTGGAACGTCCTGTATAAAAGGAAGCTGACCCGATGACTCGATTCATATCAATTCGTTACCTTCACCCCATAATTCACCATGTATCCAATCGACCTTCTACCTTCACCCTTCCACATATTCAGTCATGCATTACGCGTCCTACAATCATCTCAAGCAACCGGATGGATGTCGCATAAAGCCCACCCCTACCTGGTGGACTTCGACGTGGATCTCCAGAATGGTACTGGCTTCTTTCCTTCTCAGCCGCTCCCCAAGCTACGGGAGCCGTTCCACGTGTGGGAGGATGCTCTAGCACGAGCACAGAAAGCACTAAAGCTTGGGAAGGACCTTATGGTGACCCAGTCCAGGGAACGAATCGAAGGCGAACTCTGGCGACAGCAAATACGTTCTGTACGTTTTGAGTATATTTCTAATTTGATGAGTGCTCATTCGAATAATAGCTCCCGATACTCACGACTGAAACGCTTCACCAAGACGCACAGCTTCTCCGTCGCGCCCACAAAGTTTTAGCATTCCTCGTGCACTTCTATACCCATTCCATTCCCCCAGACACCATCGAGGGATCGATCTTGGTTCCACGTTCCCTGGTAGTTCCACTCATAGCAGTTTCACAAGTCCTGAGAATAGCTCCCGTCCTCACGTTCGCGGACACGGTTCTTTGGAACTGGGAGCTTGTCGATCCAGAGCTACCTGTCACCTTTGATAACATGCGCTTCAACCAGGAGTCGTTCTCGGGAACAAAGGATGAGCATAACTTCTACCTCGGGTCGGCCAGAGCGGAGATGGCTGGAGTGAAAATACTCCATATCTTCAACGAATACCACACTCTCCCAAATGTTTCGGACTTGTCTTCCATTTCCAAAATCAACAGGCTTCTTGCTCGACTGACTACAGTCATTCAAGAGATTGAGACTGGCATGGTGTTTATCCGCGAGCAAGTCGACCCCCATATGTTCTACTGGGAGGTTCGCCCCTGGTACAGTGGAAGCGGAGGCGACCCGTCCGCGCCGACATGGATATACGAGGGAGTCGGCGCCACGAGCAAGCTCGACTTGGATGGACCATCCGCCGGGCAGAGCAGCATCATGCATGCGCTCGACCTCTTCCTTGATATTGACCATAAGCTCCGGCAACGGCGATACCCCGCGCCATCGGAGACGAACAAGCGGGCAGATCGTGGCTTTATGGAACGCATGCGACGATATATGCCGGGAAAGCACAGAGATTACCTGGCATATATTGCCGAATTTCCTCGCCCAGTCCGAGAGGTCGCTCGGAACACTCCAGCGGTCAGAGAGGCATATAACACTGCTGTCACAGCATTGAAGAAACTTAGGGATGGTCATATGCGCATTGCATGCCTGTACATCATAACAATGTCGCGCTCCACAAAGCCACCTGCGGGCTGCCCTGCGCTTGCAATGATGCAGAGAATGGAAAGAGAAGCGGCCAAATCGGGGCCGGTGACTGGAACGGGAGGAAACGAGGTCTCATTGCTACTCAAGGCCGGGAGAGATGCGACCACCCGCGCAGTCTTGAAGAACTAAAATACGGAGAATATAAGAAATAATACTGCTCACCACTAATTACCACATACCTATTTATCGATTCTTGTGTAGCAATTAGCATCATACTAGTACTTGTCTTGGAGTGTCACTCGGGAGAGGAGACAATGTATATGTATTCCCTAAGTTATTATTTTTTAGGATTGGATACAAAATTGGAATACACGTTACTACTACGCACAATTGAAGCCACTTAGCCACCGTCATGACCAACATCGTTAATGCACTATGGTGGAGCTAGTGGGTAATGATATACTTTCCTAAATATCTGCCAAACAATATCTAAGCCTCCCAAGACTTTTTCAGCAGTCTTCCGCACTGCTGGCATCAAGTCTAATTGAAATTTCGACCAGTCGAGTGGTAATACAGGGATCGAGGTAAGAGTATTCTCACTCAGGAGTGAGGAATGCGACGGTGCTGGTACTGATACGAATGTGGTTGCTTTACTGTCGGCGGTGCCTAAAATTGAGGTGAAAGGCGTTGGTTTATTGGATATTGTTATGGTTGACACGCTTGATGAAAATGAAGTTGTGACCTCACTGTCCATATGGTAAGTCTCTACTGCTGCGCTCGGAGAGGGTGGATAGATGGTGGTCGTGATGAATATTGTCTCAATCGAAGGGGATGAAACGTTGAGGTCATAAACATCGGGAATGTTGAGGCGATCCAGAGATTGCCGTACATGCTTGAACTCGGCACTGAGTCTAATCAAAAAGATGGAAACGGCGACGGCGGGAAAGATACAAAGAATGAAAAGAAAAAGCTTCCCCAGTGATAGCCATTCCATGTGAATATGAGGATCGCATCGTTCGACAGTTAGAGACAATAAAGGGGTAAAAAATTGATCCAGCGAATAGTGCAGGAGTCTGTGGCCTTCAGAAGACTTTTGCTGGTGAACAAGATTTGACCGTAATGTTATCTTTTCTGCATCGAAATTTAGTGTTTGGTGAATCCAAATCTGGGGGCAACAAAGCATTTTACCTAAGTAGGTTTCCAGTGCTACTTCCAGCCGACCAACCGAGAGTGCAAAAGTTGGTATCAATATATCACGACTCATCTTGCTCTTGGCCTTTCGCTTCGAATCGCCAATCGCGTGAACGACGTAGTCCACTGTGACCAAGCCTCCTTGGTCACCACCGTAAACTTTCACCCACATGATCCAATGGCTTCGAGCCTTTTCTTCGTCGGATGGCACCAGGTCGATCATAGGTCTCTTCTCTTGTTCAGGGAAAGAGCTGCTCTCGAAACGCACAGGAACACCGTCAATGCTTACGCAGACGATGTCAATTCTATAGTGACGTCGCTCCCCTTCGGGAGAGGGTGCTATTTGAGCAAGGCCGAATTCAAGCCAATCTGTGTCTGTGTCGGATGGCGCGTACATACGCACACGAACAGCGTGAGCATCGTGATTGCCTCCATTGAGAAACAGTGGGGTCACAATGACATCGACGGAAGAGATCATCAATGGTCCGTCACGTTTCCGTCTCATCAATCCACCATGAATAGGAACCGATTGTGGAGAGTTAAGCGCAGCTTTGTTTCCATCGGGTGGACTGTGTCGCGGCGTGGACCGTGAGTTGTCTACCAATTGTTCCCCACTTCGTTGAAAGACGGTCATGCGAGAGATAGGACGTAGTACAATTCGTGCACCATCGTTGCCGCATCGATTTATCGCGTTGCGTTGCAACACTGTTTTTCTTGTCTGAGCATCTCTCAGATCGCCAGAAATGTAGTAGACTTCGACTATGCCCCCTTCACTACCGTTTCTAATAATCGTGGATACCGTTTGTGAGTCGGCAGCGAGGACACAGAAGCGTGGCAAGATAATCGGATTTACCCCCAAATCATTATCCGAACAATGCCCGCCTGTGATGTGCGGGCGAAGCCGCGGGAGGATAAGGACGGTGCTCGTCATTGAGAAGGTGAACACGTTTTTTGAGGGTGGGATAACGTCGTTTATATTGATATGAATCGTAATGGGAGTTGCGGGCGATAAAAACGAAGGCACAGCATCCGAGGAAGCACGGCTACGCCCCTCAGATATCAGCGGTAGAGAGCTGACAGAAGACAGTGTAACAGAGGGTGTCAGTGAAGTCGGAGAACCTTCAAACGAGTAGTCGGGAAGGTGATCATTAGGCAGAGGGGCGCGTAATAAAGAGGATGTCGAAGAGGAAGAATCCTGTCGGGTAGTCATTGGAGGGGCATACAGCATGCTACTAGTGGACACGGTAGTGGGGAACTCCAGCGAGGGTTGTCTGGATACGGGTGTAGGAGGTGGACCAACATCGAAGCCGATGTAGCCAGTACCACCACTGACAGTCCATTTCGCCTCCTCTCCTGGTGGCCAGACAACATCGACGCCTTTGACCTCCAGCCCAACATCCATGCCCAGCATCGTGGCTACACCCGGGAACCAGATCCCCCTGCAGGTTCCTTTGTATTCCAAGCGCATCAGGGTGCCCTCACGACCATCCGGATCCTGCATGTTACCCAAGACTACAGCGGTCATTTCCCCTTTGACCTCCTTCACACCAATGCGTCGCCGACCACTATTGGCAATGCTTTTGGTAAGTTGGGCCCAGCGTATGCGCAAGTTTTCGGTGGATGGGAAAGTTCCTTGTACAATGATACCGCCGGAAGGCCCGTCAGTGTATCCTGATGAATCAGATGACTCGTCGTCTGCCATGTCGGCTGATGACCCTGAGCGAGAAATGGTACGGGTGACATGGGGTTCCGAGGCTAACTCCCACGCACTGGGATCTTCGTCCGCGGAGGAAAGAGAGGCCATGGATGAAGAAGTACTCGTTGTAGCTGGTGGGTATATGCGCAATTTGATGCTATTGGACAGACATCTTGGGACAGGGATAGAAATCTAACAGACCATGAAGTTTCGGTATGTGATCCAGTACACGGAAAATGATGAAAGCTGCTTACCAGAAAAGGCGCCTTCGGAGGACGTGAGGTGTATGGGACCCAGAGCTCTATAGCAGCCAGAAAATGCATATTGTTCCGTTCGCTGATAGAGGCTCGTCTCATCTGAGTAGCAGAAAAAGCCGAGACACGTAATGCACTATCTGCACCATGAAAGCGAGGAGGAAATTCTTTTGGGAGAATGTAAGAGATGTTGTATCCACTGACAATGATATGGCCTGTATACTTTTCATCTAGTGGGGGTATAATCGGTGCATTGGAGGATGTGGATGAAGAGGCAGTGCGGCTAGATTGCATCGTGGACGAGGTAGGGGTTGATATACCGAATACAGAGAGATACGACTTCTGTGAGGGGGTGGGCAGATGGAGAGTGCGGACCGCACTACTGAGGAGGGGGAAATAAGAGGAAGAAAAACTGTAGGGGGCCGAGTGGATGTCGAGGGGATGCACCTGAGCTGAGAGCAGCTTCAAGTTCTCCTCTGAGATAGTGATTAGATGACGCTGAACAGAGAGATGCGCGAGAGAGCTGCACCTGGAAATAATGGGAGAGTTGAACCTGGAGAGATGGTATCCATTTGGATTGAGAGCTGCGGGAGAATGAGGACACGATATGGATCAGAATCAATGGGCCACACCTTGAGATACATTCTGACAGTGGCACCGTCATCACCTTGCTTTGCCTTTCCCTCGAGGGCGAGGCGGGTGACGACGTTGAGTTTTGGCTGTGGGGTGGTCGTAAACTGCGAAGAGCCAGCGACGGAGGGAGAGGGGCTTGAGGCGCGTTTATGACGCGACTGTGGGGGAGTGTGTATCATGGAGGACGCGATATCGTACAAGTTGGCGCGTACAGGCGACGCGACTCAACAAGCAACACTATTGACAGTTGTTTGTCCATTAGTGTCCCACCACCCTTGCAGTCTCTCTCAAGGTCAGCTCGGGCGCACAGCCTATGCCGACATCTACCAAATTGGCCGAGTGTCCGGACACGTCGCTGTCGTCGGTGACGAGAATTAATATATCAATATGGTTTTATGCTGGCTGGCATTGATAACGAATTGCCAGCAAACAGCTGGCACGTGACCAAGAACGACTGGGTGGGTACTCGCCAACGGAGCACGTCAGTATTAAATGCTCACCATGCCAGTCGGTCCTGTCTTCCTCCGTCTTGTAACGCGTCTTTCATCACCTCAAACTCCAATCCGTCGTAACCTTGCCATGGCTACTCCAGATTGGATCACCGTCCCACGGCGTGACTCGATTCCCCCATACTCACTCTTCACAAAGCCCATGGAGAAATCCCAGCTCGATCAGAGGCAGTATAGAGTCATACGCCTCGAAAATGGTCTCACCGCTATGTTGGTACATGATCCACACACAGAAAATGCTGCTGCTAGTCTTGATATTGCCGTGGGCCATCTCTCTGACCCCGTCAGTAGCAACTTCTTCGCCGGACGCGTATTCATAACGCAGCATTCTCTAGGACGACATACCAGGGTTAGCTCACTTTTGCGAGCACTTGTTGTTTATGGTTTGCAAACTGATCAGTGCTGTCATGTCGCTTCTGAAACCAGTCTAGGGTACCCAACAATTTCCCAAGGAGAATGAATATTCCGAAGTATCTCACTCTTTCCTAAATGTTACTCATGGGTATTAAAACTTTTAATGTCTAGTATCTATCTAAGAATAACGGAGGTTCAAACGCATATACTTCATCATCAAACACCAACTATCACCTCCACGTCTCCCCTACCGCCCTTATGGGTGCTATCGAGAGATTTGCCGGTTTCTTCCACAGCCCTCTCTTCTCACCATCCTGTACTACTCGGGAGTTAAATGCTGTTGACTCAGAACACAAGAAGAATCACCAAGCGGATCCTTGGCGAATTTTCCAGCTCAACAAAGCTCTAACTAAGCACGGTCATCCTTGGAATAAATTTGGCACCGGGAACCGCGAGACACTGACTGCTGCTGGGAGGGAGGCGAAAGCCAAGGGTAAATTACTCGTCAACAGCGTTGCAAAGGATCACGCCGAAACGGTTGGCACTGTCGTATTTTCTCCCGTGCAGTCGAGGGTCCCTTCTCCGGCCCCATCTTCTGGCTCCGCTTCAAGTGAAGCTGAACCGGACGGGGGCACGGTGGGTCGTGAAACACGTCGTAGGTTAGTCGAGTGGTGGAGCAAGGAATACTGCGCAAGTCGGATGAACGTCTGTGTAATTGGTAGAGGCATGTTAAAATGAATCCTTTGGCTATTTTGTCATGCTAATTACAGTCAACAGAATCCCTGAATGAACTGTCCGATATGGTTTCTCGACACTTCTCGCCCATTCTAAAGCGTTGCGAAGACCCGCTTCCGATCATTAACGACCACCCGTTTGGGCCCAGCGAGATGGGTGTGAGTTTCTTGAGTTTCTTTCCCTGAGGGAACTCACTTCTTTCTTTAGACTCTTTTGCGTGTTCAAACGATTATGCCTTTCCACGCAGTCGAATTATCTTTTCCTCTCGCCTGGCAGCCGCCACTCTGGAAGTACAAACCAGGGTATTTTCTGTCACATTTTCTTGGGCATGAAGGCCCTGGTTCTTTGCATTCCTATCTCAAGAGTAGGGGATGGGTTACATCCCTAAATGCAGCTCCTCAGGCTCTCGGACGTGGTTTTGCAATGTTCAAAACAACCATGTACCTAACAAAGGAAGGTTTTGGTATGGTCTCGCTGGTTCTTGGAACAGGTTCCAGTGTTCATTGCATTCCATAGAAAACTATCATTCTGTTATCCTTGCCACGTTCAAATATCTTTCACTCCTTCGATCCTCTGATATTGCTTCTTGGTACCAGTCCGAAGTGGCGATGATATCAAGAATGCATTTTCAATTCGCAGAAAAGCGTGCAGCGGAGGCGTATGCAGTCTCTATCACGGAGAAGATGGCGTGGCCAGCCCCTACCGAGAAGATCCTT
>JBBPJU010000351.1:0-25806 GCA_038088875.1 Austroboletus festivus
CCATGGTGGACCACAGACTTTTGCAGGGGGCTATTTTCCTCCCAACTACGAAATCAGTGATGGCAGAGGGGATAGCTGCCCTGTTCCTGAAGAACGTATTCTCCCATTTTGGCATTCACAACTCTATTATCTCCGACTGCGGCCCACAGTTCAACAGCACCTTTGCATGAGAAATGGCCCGATTACTCCAATACGACCCAAAGTTGTCTTCCACCTACCATCTGCAGACTGATGGGGAAACGGAACAGGTCAACCAGGAACTAGAAACATATCTCTGGATCTTTTGCCATAAGAATCCATCCTCCTAAAGTGACTTTCTCCCCATAGCTGAATTTGCCCACAACTCCACTGTTCATTCAACAACAAAACAATCTCCATTTATCAAGATGAATGGATACGAACCCAGGGGATTCCCCCCTATCTTGAACACGTTCATTCCCACAGTACAGTTCACCCTTGACCAATGGGGGACTGTGTGGAAAGAAGCCACAGCTGCCATTACATATGCCTAAAAATAGTATGAGAAAAGACAAAAAGGGAATGCCTATTCCCTCTACCAGGTTGGGGACATGGTCTGGCTTTCCACCAAAAACCTAAAAATGAAAGGGGAGTTATGAAAGTTAATGCCGAAAAGAGAAGGCCCGTTCCAGGTCTTATGAAACATAAACAATGTCTCCTTCGAACTCTGATTGCCAAACCATTGGAAGATTCACAATGTCTTCCACACCTCTTTCTTGTCCCCTTTCATGGAAACTGACAAATACAGAAGCATCGCCCCTGATCCTGTTATAGAGTTAGATGAGGAACCGGAATATGAGATAGAAGAAATCTTATTCCACAAGGGGGAATCTTGTAACCTTTCCTTTTTAGTAAAATGGAAAGGCTATCCTCACTCCAAGAACACCTGGGAACCAGAAGCCAATTTCACCCACTCAGATGACCTACTCTCTGCCTATAAAAAGGCACACTGTATTCAGAAGTAGGCACAATGGTCTACTCCACCCAACCTACTTTCCAGGACAAGAAATACAGCCGCTGGCACACTGAATTCATCCCCACTGAAGTAAAAGAAGTCATCCATGACAGCAAGAAAATAAAAATCTCAGAGAAATGAGTCCACTTCCTAAATTCCCATGTTGGAGAACACTGGAGCTTCTGTAGAATCGACTCCTGTCCTTACCACTGGCACTCCAAGAACTTCTATTGATATCACCCAACTAGTCGTCACTCCTTTTGGTATTCCCCCACAAGAACCAGTTGTCACTGTCATTATGGCAAAGGTGGGCAATGCCTACAACTTAAAGTCTATTCCCCGTTTGGAGAGGGGGTATCTTTACCACAATCTTCTAAATTCCCCCTATGTCACTGCATGGCTGGTAGAATGCTGCCATTCCTCTTTGGTGCACCCCCTCACCAATCTCATAAATACCTACAAGGTATATGCCAACATTTGTTCCACCCGCAACAATCCTGCTGACTCTGATGACAACCATGTTGGCCCCTTCTCTGTCCACTGCCAATCCATCCTTGCTTCCAACCTCGCCTACCTTGGAGTCCTCATTGGACAGGCTCTTCACAAGGGAGGGTTTAACTGAATCCTTGACAAGATCCCCCTCCTTGCCATCCACAAGATCATCTGGGAGCTCGTCGGTCCCCTCACCCCGAATATCAGAGGGCGAGTTATCAGAAACCGAAGGCTGGTTCTCAATCTCATCAGAACTAGTGGAGGAACTGCACCTCCTAGTCCGATGCCACCTCTACTCTCCAGAATATCAGCAGAGAGAACAGGCCATGATGGAGGGGATGTTGATCCCTTCGTCCCTCCTCACCCCATTAAAAATCTCTCCCTGCCACTACCGAACCCCCTGGAACTGGAGGACTCATTGAGTAACCAGCCTCAAGTCTACCAACACAACACCGATCTCCCCATCCCTGTCCCTGACCTGGTTACTCCACCTCAAGACAACCCTCTTTGAAGGATTGCCTCACCCCCTGCTCTCCATCAGGGCCTCCCACCTCTCTCTCAGAATATCCCTGAGGATCTTAACCTCAGAACTGACTACCACTGCATATGATGCAGCTATGCTCACCCCACTATCTGGGACTGCCCCCATGTCCTGTGTACCATCTGCTTCCGATGGAGCCCCAGCCACCCTCCCTTTTGTTGCCCCGCCCTCTCCACCCCCTCCCTCCTTTAGACTTGCCCAGAATTTGGCGGGCAGCACCTCCTTTATTGGAGATGCCCCTTCTACTTCTACCCCTATTGTTGCGAGATCTCCCCTGGTCATGCCTCTCCTGACTGCCCCCTTATCTGCAATAGTAGTGGGGCTTAATAGTCTGGTGGATGAATGGAATCATCCCATCTACCCGGAGGAGATGGGTAATGTTATGGAATGATGGACTCGCCCACCAACTCCCTACCCTGAAGAGTTGGATGCCCCATCTTTTTCTTTTTCTTCCTTAGAGCAGGCCATGGAGCGGGACGATGACTTCTCAAGCAGACTTGCCTGGGGAGACTCCCTGGACATATGGAACATGTCTCCTCCACTACCGGACAATCAGGAGAACGTTCCCATGGGAAACCCCAAGTGGTTCATATGGGACACAGAGGAGTTGGCAGAGTACTGTGCCAGTCATAAGAGGCCATTTCCTTTCCTATAAACCATTCTTTCACTTTCCTGTTACCTATTTCCTCTCTGACTCAGTCGGGTCTTTTAGGGAACTTCACTCTCTCTTTGGTCTCATCAGTTGCAGGGTCACCATCCCACCTCCCCACAGCATCCACCCGACCCGGCATTACCATTTCCATCTTCCACAGAGCTAATATTCCCTATTTGGACATTATGTTAGGAACTCTCTCACACTCATGGGAAGATTCCCATGCACTGCCCTTCCCTTTTCTCCATAGGCAGTGCATGCTTCCATTTAGCTTCTCTAACTAGACGCTTTCCATTCTTCACTCCTATTTGGGGTGAACCATATTCCCATCTCAGAAGACTTCTGTTATGGGGATATATTCCCATCACTATCCCCATTCAGTATATAAGCACCTTTGTATTATAGTTAGCTCTCTAGCTAAATTCTACACAACCTTACATGAAGTTTTCGCTGCACCTTGGAAAGGTGGACAGTTTACCTTTCCTCAAGAGAGTTCTAATCAGGCAGACCCTGAATTATCGCCTCATCATCTTCCACAAGGCCATAGCTGCAAGAGAGTCTATTCTAGTGGTGTGCCTAAGGTTCGGTCCCAACCTTGGTACATTTGATCAGCTCATTGCTCGGAAGCTCAGACTTCATGTCCTGCATTCCATATCATTAGGGTCAAGGGTTCATTGTAGAGTATCATTTGGTGAATACTTGCAAAGTTCAAAGGAAGAAGTGTCCACTCAGAGTAGAACGAAGACTATGGTCAGGGAGACTGAGTGGAAGAGAATACTCAGGAGTCTGATGGGAGGACAAACACAAGAGATGTGATTGTAAGGGAGAACTAGACTAAAGTACATGGCAGTGTGCAGACAGTCTTATATAGTGAAAGGGAATGAGAGGCAGTGTGGGAATACTGCCTTGAATGGAAGTGAGGCTGTCTATAGATGAGTCATATAGAATGCGATGGAATGTCAAAGAATAATCGATGAGTCAGAAAGAAGAAAGATGACTTATGATGACAAGTAGTAACTGAGTAATTGGGCCGATTACAAAGTGTGAATGAATAAGCAGGAAATAAGAGAATATGACTCAGCCTGAATATGAATTGGACTTATCCTTATAGGATTATCCAAGTGGAGAAGAAAAGCTAAGTCAAAATAATAGTTACACGTAAAAGAAGAAAGAAATCATAACATTACCCCCTTTGTACACTCGAAGCTGCTGCAAGAGATCTAGAAGAGCCAGCACACAGCAGCCAGTTTAGTCTCCTTCTAAATATCACAAATATCTCCTGTCATATTGGATTCTGCGATGGGGTCATACATGTCAATGAGAGAATCTTCTGACTGAGGGCTAGGAGAATGGGGATGAGGGGGAGATCTTCTAGGATGACCACATCCCATGATTTAGCAGGGAAATTGAATACCCAGTGGAGGTGGAACTGTTAACATGAAGCAAGTGGTGGCATGAAGGAATGCAGATGATGCGGATGATGAGGAGGATGATTGGGAGGGAGTTAGATGATGAAGTGGACAAGAGTGTTGAGTGTGACCTGGATGCCATTTAAGGCAGTGAGCACACTGATAGAACATACAGTCTACTGTGACATGACCAAGATGGTGACATGAGAAGCATGCTTCATGATAGTGGAGGTGGCAAGGTGATAAGGGAAGACTGTTATCCCCACCAGACCACCAAGCATCAATATGATCTAGAAGAGCTTGCTCTTCCGGGGTAAGGGGTGATGAAGAGGCTGAAGGGGTAGTGGCAGCAAGGTAAGCTGCATGTTGTTTGCCTTTCTCTTTAGCAACTTCTTCGATTTGTTCTAACAAATGGGTCATGTCTAACTGGTGCATGGTGTCCTCGATGAGGCATTGGATATCTTTCCCTATCCATCATAACTTGGAAGTAAAAAGTCCCATGTGAGCATTGGAAGTCATGATGTGACTCATCGTTTCAAGAGTTCCACATCCTAGATGGGCCATGAAGAGATTATGAAGTGCCAAGTGGGGGTGAAGGACATCATTGATGGCTAGAGTGTGTCCTGGGTGGTGAAGGATTTCCATATAAACTTGTTCTCTGTGGGTGTTTTCAAGAAGGGATTCAGTCATAGGGTTAGCATGCATAGGAGGGTAGAGTACACCTGGAGGGAGTATACTAGTGATCTGTGTGTTTTCAGTAGCAGCAATGGCTTTGAGGGTGACAAGAGGTGTAACTGGACAAGTGGGGGTCAAAGCAGGAGTATCAATGAAGGAGGAGATAGAAGAGATGGAAGACATTTCGAAAATAAAAGTTTCTGAAAGGTGGTAGTGTCAATGGGAGTAGAAGCTAAGAAGATGAAAGAGAGAAATGACAGTTTTTATATTCTTTTAAGGCAGACTTTGCATTTTTCATATCCTGTTCAGGAACCCATGAATCTTCTTCGGCTGAATACCCTTTTCATCAGATCAGATAGGAGCAGTTGGATGGAGCTCCGTGATAACATATTATCTTCTCTATTTCATATTCCTCTTCTCCTTCTAATAGCTCTGGGGGTGGTCTAGGAAAGTTTCTTCCATAGACAGTGTTTTTGTGATAAGGGGTGAGAAGTGAGGCATAGAAGACAGGATGGATCTTCCAGATACTAGAAAGGTATAGTTGGTAGGAGATAGGAGATAACACCTGGATAATGGTAAAAGGCCCTTCACTTTTGGGCACAAATTTTAGATTATTTATATTTCATTTCAGATTATGAGCTTCTAACCAAATCTTGTCTCCTTTAGCAAATGGCATAAAAGACTTCTTAGATCATGTGGCCATCAGTTGTCTGGCCAATTCATGGGCTGCAGTGGCTTCTTCTCGAGTGGCCAGGAGTCTTTTAATTCTTTCTTCTATGGTGGGAATCTTACTATGTGGGAAGACAGATGGGAGGGCTAAGGGTTCATAACCCATCATTAAGTAGAATGGGGATTTCCCTGTAATGGAGTGAGGGTGATGATTATGGGTAAATTCAGCAGTGGAAATGTGTTTGGTCTAGTCAGAGAGGTGATTACCACAGACAATGTGGAGGTAGATTTCTATTTCTTGATTGACTCTTTCCGTTTTGCCATCTGTCTGAGGGTGATAAGCAGTGGATAGGGCAAGGTCATACTTTAGTAATTTTCCTAATTCTTTAGCAAAGGAGGACTCAAACTGTGGTCCTCTGTCAGAGATGATTTTGTTGTATAGTCCAAACCTTTTGTATACTTTATGATAGAATAAGGTTGCAATTCCTTCTACAGTGACTGTTTTCACAGTGGGACAGAGAATTACCTCCTTTGTAAGCCCATGGTTGACCACAACCAAGAGCAAATTAAAACCTGCAGATAGAGGGAGATTGGTAATAAGGTCACAGGAAACCTGTTGGAAGGGACGAGTGCAAGAAGATTTGATAGGAATGAGAGGTAGGGTAGAAGGATGAGTATTGGACTTGTTGGCCTGACAAGTGGCACAACTGGCCACATATTGGTGAGTGAAGGAAGCTAAACCAGGCCACCAAAAGTCGGCAGATATCAATTGACAGGTTTTAAGAAAGCCAGGGTGTGCAGTGGAGGGTTAGTCATGACAGTGTGAGATTATGTCATGTCGAAGTGAAGGGGGAACATAAACATGATTGTGATACGTGAGGATATTATCTTTGTATTTCCAATCTGTGAGGCGGGCCTGAAGGGTAGTAGGAGCCCTGGAGAGGTTCAAAATGGTTCGTTAAACTAATGGGTCAGATGAGAAGAGAGAAGTAATACTGGTTTATAAGGCCATGTCGACAATGTTGATGAAGAGAGATGGAGGGAGGAGAGTGACAGTGGAATTATTGGAGGAGTTGTCAGGGCATTTATCAGGGCTTCAGGACAGTGCATCAGGGCTGGCAAGAAGAGGGCCAGGGACATGGATCATTTTGAGATCATAATCTGCAAGGTCAAGGAGCCAATGAGCTTGTCGGCAGTTAAGATTCTGAGGCTGTTTAAAATACAATAAATTTTTATGGTCTGTGAAAACCTGAACAGAGAAAAAGGAACCAAGTAAATAATGTCTCCAAGCCTTGAGGGCTCAGATGACAGCAAGGAGTTCTTGGTCATAAATGTCATAGTTTCATTCAGTGGGCGAGAAGGTTTGAGAGAGATATGAGCAAGGATGCCATTTGCCATTAGAATCAGTTTGAAGTAAGATTCCTCCAGTGGCATATTTAGAGGTGTCAGTGGCAATGGCAAAAGGGGTCAAGATGTTTGGGAACTGAAGAACTGGCTGAGAAAGGAATAGTTCCTTTAAACACGTAAATGTATCATTACATGCTGGGGACCAATCCCATTGTTGGTCCTTCTTTGTGAGGTCAAGAAGGGGTCAGGCTATATCTGAGTAATGGGGAACAAATCATCGGTAGAAATTTGCAAAGCCTAGGAAGGAGTGAACATCTTTGGTTTTAATAGGTGTGGGCCAGGAGGCGATTCCATTGAGTTTAACAGGATCCATTGCAAGGGAACCTGGTTTGATGATCATTCCAAGATAGTCAACTTCAGAGACATTGAAGAGACATTTTTGTAGCCATAGACAGAGATTTAGTTCTCTTATACGTTGGAGAACTTGCTTGGTAGTTTTGTCATGATCTTTTTGATTCTTCAAGAAGATTAAGATATCATCCATATAGATGATGATTTTCCCGGCAGCAATGAGATCCCTAAATTCCTTATTCATAAAATGTTGAAAGGTAGCAGGAGCATTCTTTGGTCCAAAGGGCATAACTACCAGTTCAAAAAGTTCTCTGTGGGTGATGAAGGCTGCTTTCCATTGATGTCCTTCTTTGATATGGATATTGTTATACCCTCAACAGACATCAAACTTGGTGAAGATCTGGGCATCTTTCAACTTATCCAGGAGATCAGAAATCAATGGTAAAGGATAGACATTCTGGATAGTATGATTGTTGAGATACCTGTAGTTTTGGACAGGGCATAGTTTCCCATCTTTCTTTTTTATGAAGAAAAATGGAGCAGCTTGTGGAGAGGAGGAGGGATGAATTTTCCCGGATTTTAGATTTTTGTTTAGAAATTCATCTTGGGCTTTTCGTTCTTCTGTAGTGAGAGGATATAATTTCCCAATCTTGGGAACGAAACCTTCAGTGAGGTTGATTTCATGATCACAGTCTCTGCTGGGAGGAAGAGGGGTATCTTCATCAGCAAAGATATCTTTATAGGTGGAATAGGCTTCTGGTAGGACTACCCTCTTCTTTTTGTTGTCAATAGCTAGTTGAGTAGAGGTAGTCAGCACCCCATAGGTTAAAGAAGGATTAGGGATGAAGCAGTGATTTGTTAGAATGGTCCTAGATAATGATTGTAATGGTTTCAAGTGTGCCATATCTCTGCTAAGAGCTATTTGAGTGCAGAGAATGTCATCTTCAGTGTGATCTAGATAGGCGAATAAATGCTCATTGGTTAGAGCATTTACTATGACGTGTTTGGGGATTTCTTGATAACTTCGTTTGGTGCATAACTCTTTCTTCTCCTGTTTCTTTTGTTTATGGAGGGCTACAAGGTCAGCTGACTGATCAGTTTCCTGGGTGATCTGGAGAGTCCTTTCTTTCCAGTTGATCATAGGGTTGGTTTTTGTTAACCAAGATAGTCCAAGTATAACATTTTCTTTTCCACAATTCATGATGTGGAATACTGTTTGTCAGAGGAATCCATTGATGTTGACAAAAAGGGTGGTGGTGAAGTTGATTGACCCTCCTTTGTTTAGGGAGGCATCAGCATTTCGTATGGTGATAGGTGATGAAAGTCAGTGTTGAGGAAGATGATGTTTTCTAATAAAATCCCAATCTATACACAAGATTTGGGCTCCTGAGTCTACCAGGGCAGAGGTGGCAACAACTTTGACCATGTCTGATGTGAGAAGGAGTTGAATAGGGATTCACATAGCTTTAATACTGATACATGGTCGAGGTAAAGAAGGTATGTGCATTGCTTTCGTCCTCCTGTCTAAAAATCCATTGCCACCCTGCCCACAACTTGTTCTTCTTCCTCTATTCCGGATTTGACAACCTTGATGTCTTTTGGTGGTACTGCAGGAGGTTTCTTTTCAAACTTAACCCTACAGTCTTTTGTCATATGTCCTTTTTGGCGACATTTGAAGCATCGTCCCTACCTTTGACATTTTTCCTGTTCTTCATCAGTCAGCTTCTTCAGCAAAGTGATGAGGTCAACATCCATGGCATTAGGGTCTTTGGTGGTTCTAGGGGTGAATGTTGGGGTAAAGGTAGTATTACCTTTTCTATGCCTTGAGGCGATTTCTAAAGCCTGTTCTTTGACAGTAGCGAAGTGAGCTGTCTTGATGTACCAACTATTGATAGTAGTAGGTACAGTCTCCATGGTGTGGACTCGTCGCATCAGGGAAACAGGGATTCCAGATGTGAAGTAGTTGATTAAGATGTCATCATTGCTAAGTCCAGCAATGGCAACTTTGTTTTTGAAGTTAGCAATATAATTCTGGAGAGTTGGATTATACCCTCCAGATCAATTTTCATAGATTTGGGTTTTGGCTAGCCATGCTAGCGCTTTTTCTTTAGCATCTTTGTTGTTGAAAGTATCTTTAAAAGACATTTCAAAATCTGTCCAAGATCCCAGAGTGAAGTTAACTTGGTTTCTCTGAATGTAGCAGCCCAGGTGAGGGCTGTCCTTTTCTTCATGTAGGATAATGGATAGGCAATCTTCTTGGTGTCTGTATTATATAGGTCAATGTTGATGGCAAGGTAAAGTTAAACTGTTCTTAGCCAAGGCAAGGCCTTAGTTGGGGTACCATCAAAGTTGTCGGGGGTGCCAAGACGAAGTTCAGTGGGTTTCTGGGAAGACATGGTGTTTGATAAAGCAGGGATTGGGTGTACTAAAGGTGGGAAGAAAACTTGGCCTGTTTGAGGTTGAGGGGTTGGACTGGGAGGGGTAGGTGCTCTGGGAATGACAAGGGTAGACAATAGTTGTCCAGCAAGATCAGGAAGATCCACTGGTTCATAGTGGATTGAAACATCTGGATCAGAGGGTATCTCTTCTGAAGATTCAGAGGGTTCAGGAGTTTTGGATTCGGGGTCTGGTTCTTGGCAAAGGTGCCAACTGAGATGTCTGTGGGATGAAATGGTGGGCAACCTAGAATGAAGCTAGTCACAAGTGAGAGTCTAGTTCTTTTGTTACACTTGTACTGGGTAGGTCCAAGTATAGCCCTTAGGGTCAAGGGTTCATTGTAGAGTATTGTTTGGTGAATACTCACAAAGTTCAAAGAAAGAAGCATCCACTCAGAGTAGGATGAAGACTATGGTCAGGGAAACTGAGTGGAAGAGAATACTCAGGAGTCTGACAGGAGGACAAACACAAGAGATGTGATTGTAAGGGAGAACTAGACTAAAGTACATGGCAGTGTGCAGACAGTCTTATATAGTGAAATGGAATAAGAGGCAGTATGGGAATACTGCCTTGAATGGAAGTGAGGCTGTCCATAGATGAGTCATATAGAATGTGATGGAATGTCAAAGAATAATCAATGAGTCAGAAAGAAGAAAGATGACTTATGATGATAAGTAGTAACTGAGTAATTGGGCCAATTACAAAGTGTGAATGAATAAGCAGGAAATAAGAGAATATGACTCAGCCTGAATATGAATTGGACTTATCCTTATAGGATTATCCAAGTGGAGAAGAAAGGCTAAGTCAAAATAATAGTTACATGTAAAAGAAGAAAGAAATCATAACAGAACTTAGACATGAGGCACCAATTCTGGAACAGAGAAGCAGAGGGAGCTACATGGGGTGAGGAGCCCTTGGGCGATGCCATCCCCAGATGGTGGAATGTTCAAGCACCACCTGTCCACCTGGAGAAGACCACACCTGCACCAGAGTGGCCCACTGATCCTGCATGGATGTGATTGCATCCATAACTATCCGTCCTATCAGTATAAACCCTATTCCTTATCATTGAACTTTAGTTTCTTTTCAATCACACCCTTACACTAGTGCAATCATTACTTCCTTCATCTAAGCTTATCTACTTGTAACCCATAATCCTATGGACAGCCTCCCCACCTTTCTGTGATTGCTTCTTATGGTCATAGTAGTTCCCTTTCCACCCTATAAATATGGCTGCCCATGTATAGTAATTCCTTAACTAGATCTATGTTTAATCTACGTGGTATTTGGTTACACTGCTATTCCTAAGTGAGGGCCACAGCAAGACTTATCAGAACATCCCGGACTTCTAATCAGTCTCCTGTCTACTGTTGAGTGACAGCTTGAACAAAGGTATATCTTTGTGTCTTGGATCTATACTCATAGATCATGTCACAAAAGATCTAGTTGAACCTAGTTCACTCCTTGTTCTACCAAGAAGAGTCTAGTGGGCCTCAATCTCCACTAGAGAAGATCCATCAACATTTACTCTGCCACTGATCCCCTATCAGAGGGAGAAGAATCCCACAATGTCGACAACTCCTACTGAAACATCCCCATCCCTGATTCATCTTGAAGACTTCAAATCAGAGGAAGCTCTACTACTTCTAGCCATCATCACAACCCCCAACCCCATATATCCCAGACATATCATCACCCTTCTCAGAGCCTACAAGCACCTCTGGCCCTTAACATAGAAACTATTGCAGCCAACAGGACTCCGACTCCTGTCCCACCTAATACAGCTATGTCTTAACCAGTAGAAGAGGACTTCACCCTGGATATCAATCCACCCCTACCACCCAGGAGGGAGTGAACCAGGGTGTCCAAGAAATGAGCTGGCTTACCAATAGACTTCTCTGGAGAAGGAGAAGATACCTCATGGTGGATCATGACCATGAGCAACTACTTCTCCATAAATGACAATTTCTACACCTACAATCAAGACAGAATCAATACTGCCTTGAATAAAATGAGCAAAGAAAGAGGAAAGATGTTTTTCGAAGCATACTACAATCAGCAAGAAGCAGGAATAGTCCCTAATACACAAAGTTGGAAGAGCTTCAAGGAGAAGTTCTTAGAGGCATTTTCATTCAAGGAGGACCACTTGGACTATAGGAGGAAGTTAGCTGCTCTCAAACAGAAGGACAAAAACTCCTTCCCTATAACAAAGAAGTTGCAGAAATATACGCAGGACTTCCAGTTCTATGCTGGAAAAGCTAAGATGACAGATGATACTGCCCTGATGGAATGGTTTGTCAGAAGCCTCAACCCATTGATTGCAGAAAAAGTCATAGCCATAAAAGAGCTGGAAACCCTTAAAAACTGGATCAATTCCAGTCACTGACAAATGAGACAGATTGAAAGAGTTTGAGACCTGAAAGGGAATCGATACAAAGTGGAAGCACATAACCCTAATGCCATGGATGTCGACATCATCAAACTATCCCCATTCAATTGCATCAAACACATAAAGGAAAATTGTTGCTTCATCTGTCACAAAGTAGGGTGCTCTACCAGGAACCATCTGCAACCAGAAACATCTTCTCACACTAAGTTCCAAAAGAAGGAATAAACCAAGGAAATCTCTGCCACCCTCACTCCATCGGCAATTGCCAATTACATTAAGGTTCTCAGAGAAAAAGACATCAAAGAGGAGGACATAATCAAGATCCTCAAAGAAGTATATGAGGAACCACTCTATCAAGGAGAAGAAGAGGAAGAAACCATTGCTAAAATCAGCACAGAAGAACTGAGAAATCGAGTAGAGCATGCTAAGGGTTTTTAAAACAGAGAGCTCAATCAGTGTGTAACTCTTCTACGACCTGGAATGTACAATCGATAGAATGAAAATCAATCACCATCCCTATTCAAATACTTCCAGGAACCACTGAAATAAAAGCCCTTGTCGACAGTGGAGCAACAAACTGCTTCATCAACAAACCAATTGCTCAAAAATTATGACTTCCCTTGACCAAACTCAAAATATGAAAAATAGTGGTAAATGCAGATGGAACTTCTAACATTGGAGGAGATATAACCCATAAAACTACCATTACTACTTCCATAGGAGGAAGAAAAGAAACCAGAGACTACCTAGTCATCTGAAGCTGAAAGACTGATATGATGCTAGGGATGAGTTGGTTAGCATGACACAATCTGATCATTGACTGGGTATACTGGGAACTCAAAGGAGGGAAGAAAAGCACTGATCCAGAGAAACAATAATACTTAATCAAGTATCTCACCACCAACTTAGCTGAAGAACCCAATGAAGAAGTACTCATCTGGTGCTGTACTGATCAAGGAGAAATCCATAAACTCACCATCTCTACAGATCTTGCCTGGAAGGAACAAAAAAAGGAAATAACCCTACCAGACAAGTTCCAATAGTACCAACAGGTGTTCTCAGAAGAAGGTACAACCACACTTCTCCCCAAAAGGAGTTATGACCACCATATTGACCTCCTACCCTCCTTTACACCACAATGAGCAAAAAACTACCCTCTAAATCTGGAACAAACAGAAGCATGCTGAAAATTCATCGATGAACATCTAAAAAGTGGAAAAATCCAAACTTCCAAATCCCCCCAAGCATCTCCTTTCTTCTTCGTCAATAAGAAAAACAGAAAACTCTGACCCTGCCAAGACTATTAGTATCTAAATGAGCACACTGTCAAGAATGCTTATCCATTACCCCTGATCAGAGACTTAATTGACAAACTAAAAGGATCTAAGATTTTCACCAAAATGGACATATGATGGGGGTACAATAACGTCCGAATAATACCAGAAGACAGATGGAAAGCTGCCTTTATCATGCCAATGGGACTATTCAAACCCACAGTAATGTTTTTTGGCCTCTGCAACTCCCCTGCTACATTCCAGGCATTGATGGATGATATCTTTGTGGATTATCTAGCCAAAGGGTGGCTAATCATATACATGGATGATCTCCTCATCCATTCTCCAGACCAAAAAACCCACAATGAAAGAACAAAAAAGGTACTTAAGAGAATGATGGAACACAAACTTTATCTCAAATTGGAAAAGTGTTCCTTTGATACTAAAAGCACTGAGTACTTGGGAATGATAGTTTTGGAAGGAAAGATAGAAATGGACCCCACCAAACTGAAAGCAATCAAAGAATGGAACCCCCCTACATCAGTAAAAGGAGTACACTCCTTTCTAGGATTCTACAATTTCTATTGAAAATTCATCAATGGATTCTCTACCAAGGCTAGACCACTTATAGAATTAACAAAAAAAAGAAAACAAGTGATCATGGGGCACTCCACAAGAAGAGGCTTTCCAAGAAATATAGAAGCAATTCCTAAACCAGCTGGTACTGTCCATCCCAGACCCAACTCAACCCTTCTACATAATGACAGATGCCTCCCTAGTGGAAACCAGAGGAGTATTAATGCAGAAGATCTCAACAGAGATCTCCACCCATGCGCATACAGATCCAGTACCTTATCACCTGCAGAACAAAATTACAACATCTATGACAAGGAACTCCTGGAAGTAATACACACCTTAGAGGAATGGAGATACTATCTGACTGGGACCAATCACCCCATAACCCTCCTCACAGATCACAAAAATCTCCTGTACTTTAAGGAGGCTAGAAAACTCTCCAGATGGCATGCACAATGGCAACTATTCTTATAAGAATATGACCTAAAGTTTCACCATCTTCCTGGAACCCAAATGGGCCCAGCAGACACCCTATCCAGGATGCCAAATCCAAACCTTGATAACAACAATAACCAACTTCACCTACTCCTAGAGGACTTATTCATCAACCAGATAGATCTTGCCCTATATGATAAGATTAAAGATTCCTCTGAAAAAGATCCACTGGTACTGGATGCACTACAATGCATGTACAAAGAAAACCATATCCCAGACAAAACCCACCCCACTGATTGGACCTATGAAGAAGGACACCTCTATTTCCACCACTGACTTTACATACCTCCAGAAGCCAGAAAGGACCTTGTCCATTCAGTCCACTCCTCCGCTGCAGGAGGACATGGAGGACAACACCGGACTATTCAACTCCTATCAAGGGACTATTGGTGGCCGGGACTCTCAATATTCATTAGAAAATACATTGCAGGATGCCCGATATGCCAATAAAACAAAAACATTAATAACCCACCACACCTGCCCCTAATCCCTATTCCTGTCACCAGCCCACACCCCTTCCACACCATATCAATGGATATAATCACCAATCTTCCCCCTTCCCATGGATCGGACTCTACATATATTAGTTGTGGTGGACCACGGACTTAGCTGGGGGGCAATTTTCATCCCAACTAACAAAACAGTTGATGCAGAAGGAGTAGCAACCTCATTTTTCAAACACGTGTTTCCCTGATTTGGATTACACTCAAAAGTTATCTCGGACAGGGGCCCACAATTCGCATCTGCTTTCACTAAGGAACTAGCAAGGCTACTCAACTACAATGTCACACTATCCACCACTTACCACCTTCAAACCAACAGAGAAATGGAACAGGTAAATCAGGAGTTAGAAACATATCTTTGGATATTCTGCCAAGGACAACAGGACCTATGGAGCGAACTACTCCCCATGGCAGAATTCAATCATAACTCCTCAGTACATTCCACTACAAAACAAACCCCCTTCTGCCTAATGATGGGGTACAAACCAAGAGCTTATCCACCAATCGGAAAAACTTTCAATCCCACCCTGGAAATCTGTCTCCAACTATTGGAAAATGCCAGAGATGAAGCACTAGCCACAATCACCAATGCCCAACAATTCTCCCACACATCCCAAAAATTCCAACCTTGGAAAAGAGGAGATAAAGTTTGGCTATCAAATAAAAACCTTAAAACCTCCTATCCATCCAAAAAACTGGGTTCCAAAAGGGAAGGACCCTTCCCCATCACAAAAGTACTATCACCCATAACATACCAACTGGGATTACCACTGAACTGGAAAATCCATAATGTATTCCATACCTCACTCCTTTCCCCATTTGTCCAAAATGACAAATATGGAATCACCAGAACTCCTCCCCCCTCTGAGATCATAGGTGACGAGGAGGAATATGAGATTGAACATATCCTGAACCATAGAGGATACCTAGGATGGAGATCATATTTAGTGTAGTGGAAGGAATACTCAACTGCAGAAAACACCTGGGAGCCAGAAAACAACTTTACACATGCAGACAAGACCCTACAAACATATAAAAGAAAACACAAACTATGACCGATGATAAACAACCCACTGTCCACTGCAATTTTTACAAATTCTCTCTCAAAACAAACAAACCCACCAAATACTCCTATCACTTCTCTTATATCTTGATCTTCACCCCAAAAAGAAAAAGACATTACGATCAACAACATATCCAGACCCACAAGTGCTACTGCCGAATCTACTACTGTCCCTATCACCATCAATATTAGTTCACCATTCCTTTCCTTATCATCAACCATTCCCTCCCTTTCTTCTTACCTTATGGATGCCCCCCCCTTCCCATTTTAATCACCCTAATATTTATCATTCACATTCGGTTTGAACTCTTCTCTGATGATATCAATCTCTCCTCTCACACTGCCATTTTCTTCCATATGTATGTCCCTCATTCTCGCCCTGATCAAAGACATCTTCAATCTCCAGATCCTTCCACCCTCTTATAGGAGAATTGCCTACACTGCCATTTTAGATGATCTGCAAGGACTGGCCTTATTAGAGGCCAACCTGGAACTCAGAAAAATATCCTCAGTCATACTCCTCATAGAAACCTACTGAAGCTATGTCTCCATAAGACTCTTGGTTGAAGAAAACCTCATTGAAAACCTTAGTGAGGCAATCGCAGAATATCTCCACATGGCAGGAGCCCAAACCCTCGATGCCCTCCACTTCTGCAGGCTGGGATACTTCATCAAATGACTCCCCACCTCCACCTTCTTTGGGAAGATCTATCCCATCTTCCCCTAACTGCCCAGAGGTATGGGACAGCAAGGATTTATCAACATCAAACTTGTGAGACAGTTTGCCTTCCTTAATGGCAGCAGTTTCCCATTTGAGACTGAATTGGCTAGATGGATCAGAGGAGAATCAGCAGATAGTGAAGAATGAGAGAATCTTCTTCCCCTCCTGATTTGTATCAATCAACCTCTTATGGAAATTAAGGGCCCAGAAAATGTGGAAAGATCCAAAGGGGAAGTCAATGAAGCACCACCCCAACAACTTATCCCCCCAACCACTCCGTCCCCCCACTCCATACCCAGACACCCTCAGCAACCTAAGTGACCTCTCTCCACCCAAATCTCCCTCTCCAAAAATGACCCCCCAATCTTGTCTAACCTTGGTTGAATGTACCAATGCTATCAGTGTGGAAGTCCCCACCATCTCCAACCATCCTGCCCCAACTACATCTGTCCTTACTGCCAACAGAGTGCACCAGGCCACCCCCAACATCTCTGCCCTGAGCATGCAGAGGGTGGATCTCTCTAGATGGATGATGGATTGGGATGAGATCAATGAGGTCCATCAACCTTATTGACAGGGTAATGTCATGCATCAGGTGGACTATCCACAGAGGGCCACCCCTTTTCCTCATAAAGGGAATCATCCATGGCTCAATGCCAACATCACCACTGTGGCCTATGGAGGGAACTTAGACATGAGACACCAATTCTGGAACAGAGAAGCAGAGGGAGCTAATTGGGGTGAGGAGCCCTTGGGTGACACCATCCCCAGATAGTGGAATGTCCAAGCACCACCTGTCCACCTAGAGGAGACCACACCTGTGCCAGAGTGGCCCACTGATCCTGCATGGATGTGATCGCATCCATGACTATCTGTCCTACTGGTATGAACCCTATTCCTTATCATTGAACTTTAGCTTTTTTTCGATTGCATCCTTACACTGGTGTGATCATTACTTCCTTCATCTATGCCTATCTACTTGTAACCCATAACCCTATGGACAGCCTCCCCACCTTCCTGTGACCACTTCTTATGATTATAGTAGTCCCCTTTCCACCCTATAAATATGGCTGCCCATGTACAGTAATTCCTTAACTAGGTCTATGTTTAATCTATGTGGTATTTGGTTACACTGCTATCCCTAAGTGAGGGCCACAGCAAGACTTATCAGAACATCCTGGACTTTTAATCAGTCTCCTGTCTACTGTTGAGTGATAGCTTGAACAAAGGCATATCTTTGTGTCTTGGATCTATACCCATAGATTGCATCACATTTTCCTTCTGAAGGGGACAGACCATGGCTAAATACCAACATTGCAACCATCGCCTATGGAGGGAACAAGGGAGAACATCATCAGTTTTGGGGAGGAGAAGTCAAGGAAGCCACTTGGAGAGAGGAACTATAGGAGGACTTTGTCCCAGGATGGTGGAATGTACAAGCACCACCAATCCACTTGGAGGAGACTGCACCCATGCCAGAGTGACCCACCAATCCAGCATGGATGTGATGCATCCATGCCCCATTATTAAAACATATGAACTTTATCCCTTATCTTTGAACCTTATTTTCCTTTCAATCACATCCTTACACTGATGTGATCCCTACCATTCCCCACCTATGCTTATCTGTACAAACCCTTTGCCCTGAGGACAGTTCCCCCTTTACCTATGATCACTTGTTATGGTCATAGTAGTCTTTTCCTCCACTATAAATACAACTGCCCTGTATAGTAGTTTCCCTAATCAGATCTACATTTAATCTACATGGTATTTGGTTCAACTGCTATCCCTAAGTGAGGGCCACAGCAAGACTTACCCAAAACATATTGGACTTCTATCAGTCTCCTGTCTACTGTTGAGTGACAGCTTGAACTTGGCCAAATCTTTGTGTCTTGGATCTGTATCCATAGATCACATCACAAAAGATCTAGTTGAACCTAGTTCACTCCTTGTTCTATCAAGAAGAGTCTAGTGGGCCCCACTCCCCACTAGGGAAGATCCATCACAATTTACTCTGCCACTGATCCCCTAAGTGAGGGAGAAGAACAACACCAACATGATGATTCCTATCAAAACATTCCTATCCCCAATTCGTCTCAAAGACTTTGAATTGGAGAAGGCTCTACTACTCCTAGCCATTATCACAACCCCTGACCCCATACATCCAGAACCTATCATTGCCCTTCTCAGAGCTTACCTACACCTCCAGCCCTTAACACTGAAACTGTTGCAGCTGACAGGAATACAACTCCTGTCCCACCTAATACAGCTATATCGCACCCAATAGAAGAAGACTTCTCCTTGGATATTGACCTCCCATCAAGAAGAGGACAAACCAAGATGAGTGAAAAGTAAGCAGGCTTACCAACAGACTTCTCCAGAGAAGGAGAAGACACAATATGGTGGATCATGACCATGAGCAACTATTTCTCCATGAATGACAATATCTACACCTATAATCAAGATAAGATCAACACCACCCTGAACAAGATGAGCAAAGGAAGAGGAAAGACATTTTTGGAAGCATACAACAATCAGCAAGAAGCAGGAATGGTCCCAGATACACAAAGTTGGAAAACTTTCAAAGAAAATTTTCTAGAGGCATTTTCATCCAAGGAGGACCACTTGGACCATAGGAGGAAGTTAGCTGCTCTAAAACAGAAAGATAAAGAATCTTTTCCTACAACAAAGAAATTGCAGGAATATACATAGGACTTCCAGCTCTACACTGGAAAAGCTAAGATGACAGATGACACCACCCTAATGGAATGGTTTGTTAGAGGCCTCAATCCATTGATTGTGGAAAAAGTTATAGCCATAAAGGAACCAGAAACCCTTAAAGATTGGATTGAATCCAGTTACAGACAGATGAGACAAATCATGCAAGTTCAAGACCTGAAAGGGAATCAATACAAGGTGGAAGCCTGCAATCCGAATACTATGGATGTCAATGTCATCAAACTATCCCCATTCAATCATGCCAAGCATATCAAGGAAAATTGCTACTTTATTTGTCACAAAGTAAGGTGCTCCACCAGAAACCATCTATGATCAGGAACATCTTCCCACACTAAGTTCCAAAAGAAGGAACAAATGAAGAAAGTCTCTATCACCCCTGCATCATCAGCAATCACTGATTATATCAAAGTTCTTGGAGACAAAGACATCAAAGAGGATGACATAATCAAAGTCCTAAAAGAGGTATATAAAGATCTGATCTATCAAGGAGAGGAAGAAGAGGAAACCATTGCAAAAATAAGCACAGAAGAAATCATGGCTTGAGTAGAACATACTAAGAGTTTTTAAAACAGAGAGCTCAGTCAGTATATAACTCTCCTAGGACCTGGAATATATAATCTATAGAATGAAAATCAATCACAATCCCCATTCAAATAATTCCAGGAACCACTAAAATCAAAGCCTTTATTAACAGTGAAGTGACTAACTGTTTCATCAATGAACCTATCACTAGAAAACTATGCCTTCCTCTCATCAAATTAAAAGTCCAATGAATTGCCATCAATGCAGATGGAACCACCAACACTGGGGGAGATATAACCCATAAGACCACTATTACTACCTTTATTGGAGGAAGAAGGGAAACATGAGATTACTTAGTGTTCAGAAGTGGCAAAACAGACATAATATTGGGCATGAGCTGGTTAGCCTGGCATAACCTGGTAATTGACTGGATCCACAGGGAACTCAAAGGGGGAAAGAAAAGTCCAGACCCAGAAGAGCAATGGTACCTAATCAAGTACCTAACCACCAACCTAGCAGAGGAGCCAAATGAAGAGATTCTAATCAGATGTTGCACTGATCAAGAAGAAATCCAAAAGTTAACAATTTCTATCGATATCACATGAAAGGAACAAAGGGAGGAGATAACCTTACCAGACAAATTCTTGAAGTTTCAGAGGATATTCTTAGAAGAAGCTACCACTATTCTCCCACCCAAATGAATCTATGACCACCATATTGACCTCCTCCCATTCTTCACTCCTTGAAGAGCCAAGAACTATCCATTAAATCCCAAACAAACTGGAGCATTCAGAAAGTTCATTGATGGAAATCTCAGAAGCAGAAAAATCCAATCATCCAAATCCCCTCAAGCATCCCCATTCTTCTTTGTCAATAAGAAAGATGGAAAACTCCAGCCCTGCCAAGACTATTGGTACCTGAACAAGCATACAGTCAAAAATGCTTATCCACTACCCCTGATCAGAGATCTGATCAACAAACTCCAAGGATCTAAGATCTTCACCAAGATGGATGTATGATGGGGACACAACAATGTATGGATAGTACCAGAAAATCAATGGAAGGCAGCCTTCATTACACCCATGGAACTATACAAACTGACAGTAATGTTCTTTGGACTCTGCAACTCCCCTGCCACCTTTCAGACATTAATGGATGTCATCTTTACCAACTACTTAGTTGAAGGATGGCTAATAATATACATGGACGACCTCCTTATCCACTCCCCAAACCAACAGATCTATGACAAAAGAACACAAAAGATTCTAGAACAAATGATGGAACATAAACTCTACCTAAAATTGGAAAAATGTTCATTTGACATGACAACCATGGAATACCTAGGAATAATCATCTTAGAAGGGCATACAGAAATGGACCTGGTAAAATTAAAGGCCATTAAGGAATGGAACCCCCCTATATCAGTAAAAGGAATGCATTCCTTTCTAGGGTTCTATAACTTCTATCAAAAATTCATTGAAGAATTTTCCACCAAAGCCCAACTCCTGATTGACCTCACAAAAAAGGAAACCAAATGGCAATGAAGAGACACCCAAGAACAAGCATTTTGGGAATTATAGAGACAATTCCTGAAACAACCCATCCTATCCATCCCTGACCCAACTAAACCATTCTTTGTTATGACCAATGCCTCCCTGGTAGGGACTGGGGGGGTACTAATGCAAAATAATACCAATGGAGACCTCCACCCATGTGCATTCAGATCCAGCACTCTATCATCCATGGAGAGGAACTATGACATCTATGATAAAGAACTCTTAGGGATGACACATGCCTTAGATGACTGGAGGCATTACCTCACTGGAACTACCCACCCAGTGACCCTCTTGACAGACCACAAGAATCTCCTCTATTTCAAAGAGGCGAGAAGACTATCTCAAAGACACACACAGTGGCAACTATTTCTACAAGAATACAATCTTATCTTCCAACATCTCCTGGGAACCCAGATGGGGCCAGCCAATGCCCTGTCCAGACTGCCAAATCCGGATACATCAGATGACAATTCCCAACTCTGCTTTATCCTGAAAAAACTATTTGTCAAATAAATAGATCTTGCCCTGAAAGATAAGATCAAACTATCCATAGAAAAAGACCCACTTGTATTAGATGCACTCCAACACATGTACAAAGAAAATAATATTCCAGACAATTCACATCCTTCCGATTGGACCTATGAAGAAGGGCAGCTTTATTTCTGACACAGACTATACATCCCCCCAGAAAACTAAAAAGATCTGGTCCATTCCATCCACTTGTCAGCCACTGGAGGACATGGGGGTAGTCATGCATAATGTGGACTACCCCAGGAGGGCCACCCCTTTTCCTACTGAAGGGGACAGACCATGGCTCAATGCCAATATAGCAACAATTGCCTACCAAGGGAATGAGGACAGATGCCAACAATTCTGTGGAGGAGAAGCAGAGGGAGCTACCTGGGATGAGGAACCCCAAGGGAATTTTATTCCTAGATGGTGGAACATTCAAGCACCACTGATCCACCTTGAGGAGACAGCATCTGCACCAGAGTGGCCTACCGATCCTGCATGGATGTGATCATATCCATGCCTATCTGTTGTCTCAGTATGAACTATGTTTCTTATCTTTGAACTATCTTTTCTTTTCAATCACACCCTTATACTGGTGCAATCCCCTTTTCCCTCACTTATGCTTATCTATGTACAACCTCCTATCTCATGGACAGTCCCCTCCCCTTATCTATGATCACTTATTATGGTCATGGCAGTATCCCCTATCCCTATAAATATGACTGCCTTGTACAGTAACCCCTTAACTAGATCTATGTTTAATCTATGTGGTATTTGGTTCACACTGTCATCCCTAAGGTCCTAGACAGCAGCCACACCTGGTTGAAAAACCGGGTCTGGACTCGGTGGCACCTAGCCATGGAGTGCAAATAATTGAGCGGAGATAACACATCACTTCAGGCAGATTTGACTGCGTGCAGCCTGAGAGGTAAGTCATCTAACACTCCTTCATTAACCGCCTATGCCCCCCCGAAGGACAGGTCAAGCCCCCCCGGATCAAATGTCTGAAAAGGGGAAAGGAAAGCAAAAGGAGAAGTCAGATAAAGGTGATGGTGCGCAATCTGGTACTGATGGCAGCCAGTCTGGTGGAGGCAAGTCAAGCCGCTCGACACACTGGACCGTGCAAGAGGAAGACACACTCATCGATTTGGCAATAGCAAACTTGTCTATGATGGGTGATAACAGTTCTTTCAAGAGCTCATTTTGGAATATAGTGGTAACAAATATCCCTTTGGCTGCGCATGGAAAGGTAAAGATGGTGGATAGCTGCAAGGAAAAATGGAAGCAGGTAACTATTTTACCTTGCTTTCTCTTACGATCGCCCCACTTATTGCAACATCATAGATGAGAGCTACGTTCTACATCGTCAACAAGATTGCCAATACATCGGGCATTGCATACTCCCTCGAGAAAGGTGCAGACATCAGCTTGGAGAGCCTTAGTGTGTGGGAGGGGCTTGTAAAGGTAATGTTGATGATTTTTATTGCTGCATTTTGAAACAAAGAAAAAAAATTTGAACAGATGACAAAAGGCATCGCCCGGTTCAGAAACAAGGGTTGGGTGCACTACGAAAAAATGAAGCTGGCCTTGCCATCAAAAAGCAAAGGCGCTTACAGGTTCACACCACATGGTGTACTTCCAGATCCACCTCCGAGTGATTCGCCTTCCATTTTGTCGATGTCCCACACCCCACTGCTGGGTAGTACTGACCAAGAAAGTAAGCAAACTCTGATCCAACAACTGTCTGTGGTTTGATGTGCTAACATACTTCATTTTTAGACAATGTGATGCCAGAACCACATGGATCAACCATCGCAGTCCAACCTCCCTTGGTGTTACATACTCAGCCGCCCTTGGTTCCATCGTCTTATGTAGGCTCTCTTGCAAGCTCTGTCAAACCTTCCTCAAGCATCTCGGTCCAAGTGGAAAGTCAAGGCACAAAGTGCAAGGCCGACAATGATGATGTTTCCATGGCATCCATTGCGCATTCAGGGGCCGGGACATCTGGAGTATCCATGGGCAGTCAGAAATGACAGGCAGTATCTGGCATCTCTGATGAGTTTGTCGCTGGTCTCCAAAATGATCTAAGCTCGCTGCACACTTTTTTCGACAGTAATTTGCAGTTCATTGAACGTGCCCTTAGCGCAAGGCCATCGGCAAAGTCACCTCAGTCTCAGCAAGCTTCTTCGTTCAGTACCTTGGCTGAAAGCCGCAACAAAGCAAGAATGTTGCTGCTGGAGCAGGAGAAAGATTTTTTGATGAATAAAGAGATGGTCACAATGTTTGATTTGCTGGGGAAGGAAGAAGACAACGCTGCTTCATATCTACTTTTGGTCACATCATCAGTCAGTACTCCAGCGCTGCGGCGAGAATGGTTGAGGAAGAAGCTGAATGATGCCATGAAGGGCTCTATGAGTACTGTGGGGCTGTCTTGTTCAACTTAGGACTTTGCCTTCTTGTATACTATCAGATCGCGAATTTCAATTGACATTGTATGATCTACAACATGAAAACTAAATCAATTGTCCGTTTCTATGTAGATATTCAAGATGGTCCTTCCAGAGCGCCCTTGCAATTTCATCTCTCTTCGTCGTCATCAAATCATGATCAAGTCCAGATATGAAACCACTTGCAATGATGCCATACATATCCAGGTCCAACCTGGTCTTTGCAACCATTGCAGCGTGCTCTGCTTCGCACTCCTGTAGCTCCTCTGGATCATACTGACAGATGATATTGTGAATGCAGGAGAGGGCAGGTGGTATATGCTGCTGATACTCCATGTGGAACTCCGGAGGAATGACGAGGATACAGAACCGTCGCTTCAAAACTCCAATGATCCGCTCGACGACATTTCGTAGCTGTGTATGGCGTAAATTGAAATATTCCTTGCATGTTTTGGGTCTAAAATATTTCTGATGGCTGGGCAATGATAGGAAGAAAAGACATACCTCAGCTGGTTGCGTTCCCATTCTGGTAAATGATAGCAGATGCCCCGATATGGGACAAGGAGTTGGGAGTAGATTGGATATCCAGCATCCGCCAGGTAATACTTCCCACGGGGAACTGGAAAGTCATTTATATGAGCATTGTGATAGATGTACGCATCGGCAGTGGAGCCCTCCCACCCGCTGAGGACGTACATGAATTCAAGGTCGAAGTTGCAACAAACAAGGCAATTCTGTGAAAAAAAACCCTTGTGGTTGCGTGAAGCCTCTCGCTCAGTGGCTGAGGGAGTGCATGCAATGTGAGTGCCATCGATGGCACCAATGGCATCTTTGAAAAAGGGAAAAACAGTGGGGTCGTCAGCGATGCGAGATGGTGTTGGACCGTTTGGCAGTGGTAATGTGACATATTTAGAATATATCCCTTCGGACGAAAAAGCAGAGAGCATTATTTTAAAATATCTGTACAGCGTCAGTGGACAAAATGAATGGAAAATAGAAGCTTACTTGGATATGGTATCATTCGATCGCTGGAAGCGCTCACCAACATGCTGAAATGACAGGCCAGTGACACAGGTATAAAGAAAAATACCGAGCTGCTCTTCCAGAGTAATGTGCCTTGAATGCTTATATCCATGGGCTGAAAGTTCGGCAACAAGGTGGTGGAAGACATGCTTTTGAACACCTAGCTCACTTCGGATACGATTCGGGTGGCCATTGAGTAACTCTACCATCCACATTTCACCAGTGAGGATGGAGGTATGATACGGGATAGGTTGTGTTTTTTCGGCCGTGGTTGTGATCGCCTCACCAATCATATGTATGATCTTCATCATTATGTTGGCGATTTGTTGATTCTGGAGAAAAAGGCACTGTAGGATGCTGTTAGTAAAATCTTCATTATCATCATCATCATCTTGGAAGCCAGAATCGACCTGCGATGTTGGAGGAGACATTAATAGCTG
>JBBPJU010000352.1:0-25721 GCA_038088875.1 Austroboletus festivus
AGGGACAAGTGGGGACGAGGACAGAGCGAAGGAAAAAGAAAGAGAAAATGAAGCCGAGGGCGAGGATGAGGAAGAAGGGGAAGACGACCCAGATGAGGAGGAAGAGGAGACGCATGATACGAGGAGCATCAAGAGTTTTGAGAGTATGCTCAGTAGTGGGCGAACGCGACACAAACCGACCGGACCCCCTTCATCTACGTCCGCATCCGCACCGACACGAAGGCGGAAGAAGTTATCGGATCTGACGGACCGATTGACGCATGGGATGGCGGGTATGTCGAGACGGGTGCAGGGCGGAGACGGGGCACATGGGCATCTAAAGGGTTGGACAATATCTGGTGCGGGGGGGCGGTTGCCTCCCCCGAACCGCCGGTTTGTGGAGTGTACGGAACAAGATATTCGAGTGTCGGAGGTGGGGGAGTTGTTGCGCGAGTATCAGCGGCTGGTCGAGGCGGTGCGGAGTATGGGCGGATTTCAAGAGTGACTCGGAGGTGTAGACAAGTTTGTGTATATACATACATATGACAACGGGTTGGCGACGACGACGTAACGCATACAACAGCGGTCAATGCCATGATGCTTACGAGGTGTTCCACTACTCCTGGTGCAACCACAATGCGACTATGACGACGGCTCAGTGAATGGCCTCGCCAGTAGCATGGCATGACATAGTGAAACCCGTGACGATAATGGCTCATGGTGCAGCCATGGTGAAATGATAGGGACGATGATCCAGCACACACATCAAGGAGGAAATACACATGGTGATGATGCGGCACAGATGGGTAGTAGCACGCATGACAATAGCGAGGATGTGAATGACCAGCACTCATGATGGTGGTGATGATCCGACAGCGCGATGACAACACCAAGTTGCAGCAGTGCACTCACGGCAAGTTGGCAACTGCCATAGTAAACGCGATGATGACGACGGCGTGGGTGTAGCCAACGCTGGCGCCATCGGAAGTGTAATGTAGTAGAAAAGTAGAAAAACGCGTGCGGTAGGAATTTTTTCCAAGACGTGTATAGGCACTCGTAGATATCATTATCCCATCGCGAATTGTCTGATCGAAATTCCCATTCTTAGTGGATAAGTCTGGGATCACATATATCGGTTGCGGGCCTCAATGCAACCTTGGCACCTTGCCTTGACTCTCCGATTGTGGAGCCAGTCGTCTTCAACTGTAGTAGCTTCTCATCTTGTTTCCTTGTTTTTTGAGAGTGTCCCTTCTTTTCTTTCAATGGTCAGCTTGTTCTGCAGAGGAGATTGAATTTTGTCACATCTATCTGCATACATGATAACCTTTCTGTTCTTGCATCTCAAGAACTTGCTCTGAAGTTCCTTCCATTGAGTGCCTCACTTTTATAATGCCATAGGAAGCTTTCACATACTGAGTAACTATCTCCAGGAGGTCACAGACCCTCTATTTTGACATCTCATAATATACTTAACATCATGCTGCAAGTACACTCTCATTTAAATAGACCTCAAGATTTTTTCCTGGGCTAGAGTACTTAAAGAGCTATCTCTGACTTTTTTTTTTCAAGTTTATGGAGGAACAGAAAAGTGATGTTTAAATAGTTTTAGAATATTTGCCCAATGATAGTAAATAACAATACTGCCCCATACACTCCAGACCTATTTGGTGTTTGGCTTTGGATCTGCCCCTGATATGAAGACTTGGTCATTTGGAATCAGTGACCTCCAAAAAATGGAGGGCACATGCTATGCAGACGTAATTATTCAACGAAGTCAACGTAACTATGTATTTTGGCGATAAAGGCGGGGTTAATAATATAAACTCTTCCCTCGTTCCCCATTGACCTTCTTCTGCGTTGCCAGTTACCATACCGATGTCTGACAGTCTTGTAGTATGGTCTCCGATGCTGATAGGTAAGAATTCCTCCAAATATCTTTTTTTTTGTACCCAGACAAGTTTGGGCAGGGTTCGCATTCTCCGCTTTGTATGTGCACTCCGCGGCGACATTATAGATTTCCCAGGACTTGATCCTCTTAGGATGTACGGTAGTACATTGGGCCAGTCGGTCTACTACGTCCATTCATTTCAGAACGATCCCCTCTGGATCAAAGCACTTGTATGTGTATCCCACTTTTTCTTGCTGACCATCCGTCTGATGACTTTGCCTCAGGTGCTCGTGGTCTTGTGCGTACCGTCAATTCTTCTCTGCAAAGTTTGGACATGCTTTCTAGCTTAGGTGATACTGGCTTTCTGATTGGGAGTCTCCAATTTCTTTGGACACTGTTCGCCTCATGTCGACGAAGTACCGCGTGGATTTGTTTGGATCGCTTACCCTGGTGAGCCCTATATCGTCCGAAGTGGCCTGACCTATAGTCATCTGGCTTTGTAGGGGCGGAATGGTAAGTGGCCTAAAATCCACCACATTCTCTCCAGTACTTAGCATTGAAACTCGAAAGTTCATGATATACTGTGCTGTGAGCCCCCACGTAAATAGGAGGGTTTATACTCACCAGCCACTCCAGATATATATCCCCTTTATGGTTCACTGGTTCGTCAATGCTTGTGGTGTCACGAGTTGTACTAAGAACCGTTGAGTTTCTATGGTCATCGGATATGGATAAGTAAGTTGCCACTGTCCATCGACAGACAGCATACAATGACATCTTCAAAGTCAGTGGGAAGAACAAACCCCTCACTCTCGCGATCGTCAGTCCTCAGGTTTTAGCGCCAGCGGTGATTATCACTGATCACTCTTCTGCAGTTTGCCTTGGCATTGCTGGAGTTCGGTAAGTCGTAAGGAGATTACCGAGCCTGGTCTGACTCGTTTCATAATTTGGGATCAGTTTTTGGAACATGTAGGTACTCCTATGAAATCGTTGATGGATGATTGAGCGAGTCCTATCTCAGTATTTCACATTGGCGTGTTTGTACTATATACTCTTTGCACCCGCAGCCGAGGTTAAAGTAATCCTTTTTTCAGTGCTCGAGCTTGGACCATTCAATCCGCGTTCCATTCTCCAGTGAGGCAATTCGTTTCGTGCTAGACCTTTACTGATTTCTCGTACTATATTGAAAGATGATAGTACCATTTTCTGGAACGAGCGCTTTATGTGACTTTCTCATCACAATCGCCATCGTCAAATATATGTGGAGATCCAGCTTCCCAGGGCAACGTCCACGCACGGCTATCCAAGATTTGGCCGTTATCTTTATCAATACGGGCCTTTTTACTTGGTAAGCTGACAAGGTTTACATCCTACTCACCCTGCCATCATTTTCTTATCAGCCTAGTAACCGCAACCACTGGTATTGTGGTATGTCTGGCCCGAAAGTTGGCAACAAGTGACGATCATTGACTGAGCATTCTCAAGTACCTTACCGAAGGTGACAACACTTGGGTATCTGCAATGACCCAGGTATTCGGCCGGAGTATGTACAGTACTCGTATATACGATTAGTGACCCTACAATACTGACCCGAAGTTAGGCTATGTCAATTCTATGATGGCTGTGTAAGTGTGATTCCACTCGTACCACCATCGCTACCAGCTAAAGAGGATTCTGCACAGGCTAAATGCGAGAAAAAACATTCGTGAACGCCGTGCAAATACTTTTCAGCTATCCACAGTTTCAGCAACGGGCTGATCCAGCTATTGCTCTGTTATTTGGCTACGATACACATCATCCACTCCTTGGGGTGCCTTTAGCTAATTCAAACCGATATCCCTCTCCGTTCTCGGTACTTTTTTTTTCGCTTGTCCCATATGAAAGGCTGCACTTTGGGGGTGGGGTATTGAATAAATATCTCGTCTGTCAATGCGCGATACGAAACTACACCACAGCTTATAATTCATCATGGTCGTCTCAACTAAAAATAGCAACCACGGAGTAGCTTCCGGATGACCTGGTCTACTATTTGGTCGTCTTTTTCTACGGCTCAGCTGTTGACAAGACCTTAGAAAAAACGTAACATTTAAATACTAGTACACAGTATACTTGTAGACCTGCATACCGTGAGTACGAAACTCAACGACGCAATATCATATATATGAATACGTTATCAAAGTGTACATGTATTCACGGAGATCGCCATCCTAGTCAGGAGAGCCATGTCATCATGTACTCGAGAGCCGCCGTTTGAACTTCACGAACTGTCAAGTCAAAGATTCCATTCTTGGTGAGAAGATCCGAGCAATGGAACCCATTTCCCTCATAGATCGGCTGCGTGGTTGTATTGGCCTTATTGAGGCCGTCTGCGGAAACGGTGACTTCACGCCAAGGGTCGCCTACAAGCATTCGTACCATGAGCGGCCACGAGACAGAAACAGCGATGGCAGAAAAAGCAGAGATACGCACGGAGACCATTGGCAAAGAAGAGCTTGTCTACATTGACGTTCCAGCCATCGTACAAACTGTCCACCTCACCAACGCTGGGTGTCTGTGGTGAGGAGAACTTTTGTGGGAACATATTGACGCATTGCCTCTGAATCCATCATCAATTCACCGTGCCTCCATCTGGCTAGAGTCGTACCTCATTATATATGGGTTGCAGGATCCGACTCACGATGGCGGGTTGACCATCGGGAGGGCCAGCTTGGAAAAAGCCGACTTGGTTGCACACTAACCAGAACCAGGAACGATTGGAATTATTCACAGTGACGTTCGTCCAATATGATTGACTGATATCGTACGTCCCAAGGCACTCCCTTTAGAGCACGATGAAACGTCATTAACCACTGACTGATGCGGTTGTGTATTTTTGGAAGCTTACTCGGGATCTGTGGTTCCACACACTAAGCACATGCGAATTAGTGTCAGGTTCTCCTATTCCTCCTATCATCGTTCCTCGCAACGACTTACAATATGAGTAGTAGGTATTGTTCCAGAACGATCCCCATGACTTGATGGCGTTCCCAAGTCCCCAGCCAAGCGGGGGTGCACTAACACCATCCTTCACTTCCAATGCATCGCAAAATTGGAAGAACATGGCACCAGGACCTGTATCAGGCTGCATAGTTTGCCAATCAAATAGGTTATTTTGAACTCGACTTGCAGGTCGATATTAGCCCCATGTTGGAGTAGGCGACGTACTCACGAGCAGCAGCAAAGTCATCTGTATGTGAGAGGCTACCAAGCCCAAAAGCGTCCTTCAGATTCTGAATAGCAATTGTGTTGTTTTCGGCGTAAATCTGATCAAGATATGCAATCACAGCTTGAATATCAGAAGAGCAATTCTGGGGCATATATTCACGAATAGGTGTGAAGTAGTTATAATAGTCGCTATGCAATCCATGGGTTCGAGAGAGGAACAGGACGGTATGAGAATGGGAACATACGTTATCGCTTCCACGACACCGGATGATGCATACCCTGCATGGAATACACCTGGTTTGCTACTCATGATGGATCAGTCATAGAATTCCACATATGGCATAGAATAGATTTACTTTACCATCGTCCAGCTTGTGAGAGCACCTAGAGAAGCACTCAGTTAGCGGTTTATTCAGCTATAGATCCATGTGACACTTTCCAGCATAACTTCCGCCAATCAAGATCCACGGCGTCGTATCAGGCTTGACGTTATCGCCCCCGGGCATGGGGAGGTCAGCATTCTGAGCAAAGCAGACGAGGTCATCAATGGCTTGTTGGATTGTCAGATATTGGAGACTCTGAGAAGTAAGGTTGGAGTATGGGTTGGAGTAGCCAAAGAAACGGTGTTCGATCACGATGGTAGCGCCTTTTTGCTGCTGAGCAATCAAGCCGTTGATGGTTTCATTAGTAAGATAAGTCTGATACCCTACGATTAGTTAGATAATGGCAAAATGATGTTCTATGAGAAGCATACCGTCAGCGTCGACTTCGCCTGGAGTCATCAAAACGATAGGACCACCTAGAAGTAAAGTTTATACATAAAATTCGTCAACTAGGGGAAAAGAAAGTAGCGTACCAGGTTCGTAGAATTCCCAACTCATCCAGTATCGTTGTTGGAAGGTGCCCAGACTGGGATTGTTATGATTGATCAGTTGGTCGAAATAGTATGTGGTCGTGATGGGGGGTAGGACAGTTCCGTTTGGGCTCGTGAATGTGCGACTGGGGATAGGAATCTTAGGGATGCTGCGTTTGCCGCGCAGCATGGCATTCGGAACTGCTGCATTTGCGAAGGAGATGGCGAGTAACGCTACCAACAAAGTGGCGCGCAACATTACTTCAATGCCCGAGAGCGATAGGGAACATGTACCCGCCAAGTGACCAAACCTTTATATGAAAAAGGTCGCATGGGAAGCCCTTGATATTACACATGTAGCAATGAAGGCTCCATGTGCGTCCCAGCCGCTCATGTGGGAGTTCTGGACGGAATCAGACTAGTCTGACCGGAACTGTCTATAAACACATTCCAACGGTAATGGAGCGCATGCTCCCAAAGGTACAAACACTCACCTCTCGTGCATGCATTTGGAGAACACAGAAGATTCTCTTCATCCTGGACATTTAAGGAAGTAGCTCATTCCCACAATAGCACAGGTTCCCGAGTCTCGTAAGAATATGCCCAATCGTGCTATATATGTAGCTAGTCACTAATGCAACGTTTGGAACACGTAGAATAGCTTACGATCTCATAGAGACTCATTCCCGGACTACTAGGATTCCTTGAAGCGAAACTGGCGTTTTACTAACTTTCAGATGGGCTAGTGCCGCGACGCTAGCCGCCTCTGCGTTTCAAGTTCCGCCAGGCGAGACCATCTCATCTGTGCAAAATTAGATACCCACTGGGCTGGTACAAAGTAGGTCGTCGACCGCGAGGTACTGATAATTTAGCATTGTTTCTAATCTCACCTTGAATCAGAAACTTGGGATCGGTCTGTAGTCAGTGTGTTATTTCTTCTTGTTTGGCATCCACCAATTAAACGTGCCTGTCCGTGTACTAGTACGTAGCATGTATTTTGTTGAAGGGGCATTGAGCCATTAAAATGTAGTTGCTAAGAAAGATTACATATCAGTAGGCACACCCTTGGAATATTTATACTAGCCATATAATGGGCAACATATGTAGATTACCACTGCTAGCGCATGAGGCATCAGTTGTACTACTAACGGAGAACAAATAGCGATTCTCTACGCCGCATCTTAAACTTCACCTGGAAAGATGTGCATTCAATATCCATGTGGACACTCGTAGTACTTGACGAGTCCGACTGGCTGGCTCAGAACTACGGGGTGCTCCCACAACTCGCGGGCACCACCAATCAGCATGTCCCCAGAGCACACCGGAATCAGTTTTCTAGGTAAAGATGAGGTAAAGGGAATAAATGATCCCGAAACTAGGGGATTCACGAGTACCACACCGAATCGCCAATATAGATCTTTGATATCCTCCCAGGACAGAGATGTCCACGATACCGATGCTGGCTTGAGATCCAGCGCATGCGTTCAGTCGGTCACACGTCTGGATGAGAAATAATGGGATGGTGGTAGTGCCAGGGAGACGACAGCCTGCTGGAATGTAGCAGGTGTGTCCACACGAGCGCTAGCAAAAAAAAGTAGGATAATTAATGACAAGCTAGTAGGTAATAAGAAACGGACTCACTATGACTGCCCCCAGCACCTGGCTGTACATGTATCGTCATAATGTCTTGCAGCATAGAGAGGGAGGTGTTCTTGGGGACAATCGCGAGGCAGTAGCTCGGCTGCGGGGAGCACGCACTTGGCCTTAACCCCAGTAGCACGGGATTTCAAGGAGACAGTGCGGAGAAACTGTGCGTAGAGATGGACTGATAACTCGAAACGAGTAGAGTGGTTGATGGAGCTACCCCCGCCGTGGACGAAGAGATGACCGTGTGTTTGATATCTCCTGGTCTTCATCCTGATCGCCGAGGGAATAATATATATATAACCTGTTCCGGTACCGTTAGCGCATCAGGGTGCGAGTATGAGGAAGGAGGTCCCATCTCCACCTGAATCGCAGCGTTCATCTGGTATTTGTGGTGTGGAGAAGATAGAACGATTCGATGGGGAGCTTATTGTACTAACCTGAGCTTCAACCTACTGCGCGCGAGCAGCCAATACTACGTGTAATAACCGTAATGCCATCGACGGGGAGAATTACTGTAATTGATTATGATTATTTGAGTCTTCAATTTACAAAAATATGGTTGTAATGGTCTTGACCAAAGTCTTGCCTGGTTTGGTTCGAACGAGGCACTGCAAAGGAATCGGTACCCCTCAACTTCAAGTCTAGCCAACACTTGGCCACACCTCCCTTAGCCTACATTTGATCTGCTGTTCAATAACTGCCTACAGCCGACGCGTAACCGCTGGGAGGAAGTGTACCGGAAAAGTCGAGGCTACGTTTAGACGTAGACATCATGTCCACGATATCAACCCAGCTTCGGAATTTCAAGGACCCAACGAAGGAGCAGTTAATCCACCTCTTCTTCTCAATACCTGAAGCGCCAACCGTGTCAGATGGCGACAAGTCCAATGCCCCGGTGGCTGAAAGGATGGACATCAATGCAGTGCTTAGTCTCGCCGAACACGGGGTCGAGGATTCGTATGTGAGTGCCCTCGCAGCTGCTCCTTTCCTAAAGCAGGTGAACTAGTGTTGTGCGTCTAGGCAGGGAAGCTACATCTCACACCACCGTATCTGGCATTCTCCTCATTGGATCGCAAATCGGTCCGGTTCTCCCTCCCTCTGTCAACTGTACGACGCGTGGAACGACTAAATGCTCGGGCCGGTGTTTATGCACTTAGTCTATCCACTTGGCATGGAATGAAGATCGTGAGGAGTCGTCAGGCGTCACGCGACATACTAACATCTTTCGATAGATCGTCCAGCTGACTTCCCTGCGGCCAACAGCAGATGCATTTTGTGCTCTTTTGCGCGAATCATTAAAATCCGAGCTTCAACGTGGTCGAATGAAAGCTGTGAAAGGATTCGTCAAGTCTTGCTATTCCGAAGTGCTCGTATCGACGACTTCTTCGGTGGTTGACAACGAACGGGAAGATGGCAGTCTGATTGCGGAATCGAAAGAAGGCTCTCCACCAGAAGCTGATTTCCATGGCGGTCTCGGCTTAAAATTCAAGTTTCCGGGTGATCCAAAGAAGTGAGCTTTCTCTTTTACACGTCATTCGCACCTTGAGCATATTTAGATTGCGCGAAGCCTCAAAGGTCAAACTCTGGAATACCTACCTACGAGGTACGTTCTTGAGATCGTATTCATTTTAGTGATAACGTCTGCTACAGCTCATGGCCGCAATCTAACGCTGTTAAGATACCCCCAATGCACACGTCTTGTACAAGTTGGTTTGCCTAATCGTCTCCGTGGCGAGATCTGGGAAACTTTATCTGGCTCAATCTACCTTCGGTATACGAGCCCCGGGGTGTATGGCCAGCTTGTCGAGGATGTCAAGGGCAAGCACAGCACAAGCTTTGAAGACATCGAAAAAGATCTTCACCGAAGTCTTCCCGAGTACGTTGGGTATCAATCCGAGGAGGGAATTGATGCTCTTCGTCGCGTCCTGCGGGCTTATTCATGTAAAAACCCTGAAGTAGGATATTGCCAGGTAAGTTGGCGTATTCGTTCCGGCGCCCCTTACGATTGCGTTTCCTTTAGGCAATGAATATTCTTGCTGCAGCGATCCTCATGTGGGTACGGTGATGTACATTTTCCCACTTTGCCTCATCACAGAATTTTTCTAGCTACATGTCAGAAGAGCAAGCTTTCTGGCTCCTTGAGGTTTTATGTGACCGTCTTTTGCCCGGATACTACAGGTACGCCTGCAACCAGGTGCATTGTCCGACTGCACAGATTTGATCGGTCCACTAGTCCAACCATGCACGGAACCCTCCTCGATCAGAGAGTGTTCGAGTCATTGGTCATGCGGTGTCTTCCTATGATACATGACCACTTTTCGGCCGTCGATGTGCAGTTATCGGTAGCCTCTTTGCCCTGGTTTTTAAGTCTGTCAGTATACGTCGTGACGTCGTTTCGATCTATCCACCAACTCATTTTTGCCTGCAGGTACATCAACAGCATGCCAATGGTGTTCGCCTTTCGAATAGTAGATTGTTTCTTCTGTATGGGCCCTAAAGTGTTGTTTCAAATTGGGTATGGTTTCTCTTGACGCCTGTCGTAGGTCCCTTCGCTAATTCTCCTACAGACTTGGTCAGTGTATCCTATCTCATGAAGGCTGTCTCTTATCGTCTACTCACATCATAGCGATTCTCAAGATCAATGGAGAAAAGTTACTGCAAATTCAGGATGACGGTGGGTTCTTGAAGTAAGTTCAACAAGCTGAGCGTTGGGAACAGCACCTATCAATTTCTGCAGCTTGATGAGAGAGTATTTCGCGTCTCTCGGGGATTCGGCACATCCAGATTCATCAGACCCAAGGGCACGTGCCATAACGCGTTTCCAAGAACTTCTCTTGGTGTCCTTTCGCGAGTTTGCAGTGATCACGGATGAGACAATTCTCTCAGAGCGACGCAAATACCGCAATGAGATTGTTAACAACATCGAAATATTCTCAAAACGGTCTGCTATCCGGAATCTCAGGACACTTGCAAGATTTACCAAGGAACAAGTAGGTCTGATCTACGATGCGCTGTACAAAGCAATGTACATAGAGCCTCCTCCCCCTACTGTCGCACCGCCACCATCGTTGCTTGTCAGCACCGATAGCACGCATGAAAGACCTGAGACGAGAATTGGACTAAAGACGTTCAAAGTGTTCCTGAGTGAGGTCTTGACCTGGGCACGGGACGAAAAGATTGTGATCAATGGTTTCCAGGTGTGTTAAACCCGCACCCTGGCATTTCTCAATTCGTTAGTTATTTCGGGTTAGCAACGCATCGATCGTGATGTTGCAGAACATGAAGTCATCGATAGGCTTTTCTACTTCTGGGACACTTCCTGCAAAGGAACTTTGTCATTTCAAGTGAGCCCAGAATTAATCTGGGCATATTTTGGTTGCTTACGTGGACACCAGGATCTAGTTTCTGGATTGGACGGCGTTATGTTGAACGATCTCATGGAGAGTATAGAATGGTTCTTTAACTTGCATGACAAGAACAAAGACGGATATTTGACAAAGGATGAGGTTTTGACACTGTCGGAATCTTTCTTGGCAAGTATGATAGCCTATCTTGTGAATCGTCTGACGGATGGCCTGTAGTTCATTTTCCGTCATGAAGTTGGTGATGCTTATCTGGGGGCTGTCAGCCGCTTCATGACAAACGCATTCGAATATGGCGATACTCTCCTACCGCAAAAATTCAATAGTGAGACCAGGAAAACTGAGCCACAGCAAATAGGTCATAATCAACCTTACCTTAATCTCGCAACGTACGGCATGCTGCAGTGAATCCAAATTGTCCTTACTAACCACAGCATGATAGTTTCCGGATGGTCGTCTTGGCGGATGAAATACTAGAATCATTCTTTGAGACTGACTTGGCAACGTCCTTCAAGTTGGAGCCTGTCCCGGATCTGGAACTGCCTACTTCGGGCGGTGGATTCTTGGACGACCTCTGGTCTAACATTGCCACGGAAGATAACAAGAAGATGTTCCACAAATTCAGCGACGAACTTGGGAAGACGATCGGAAAACACCAGGTTATTTATCGACCCACGATCGGGCGGTACACGAAACTGGAAGAGCCCAAGGCGCGCGAGTCCCTCATCTCGCCTGAATCCAAGTCGACTGTGGCATCCAGTAGCTCAGACGCCTTGGCCATGTCTCAGGATCCTTTGTCGAGTTTCTCCACCGTGGTCATAGATACTGACTCTGGGTTGCCGACAATGTCCACTTTCTCTCCCTTGCCACATGTCAAGGCTGTCAACGAGGCTCTCATGGAGAGGACACCGTTCGCTATTGACGATGCAGGCGACGACGACGACAGTGACTTGGATATGATTCACGGAGAGGACGACGATCAGGTCATGGACGAAGTCGACGCGTTCCTTGAAGCACATGATTCTGGGCTTACGGATGCAGACAAGGAAGTTGCAAAGGGTGAGCGCCTTTAACTGGTACTTTACCACGTTCCACGCTAGGACTCACGATTCGGTCCAAGATCTTCGTAATGCGAAACCAGTATGATGCATGGAGTCTTGCATAGATGTACCTTCAGCAAGAAGTTGTTCTTTTCTGTGTAGTTATGCTAGATGCATTGTACCTTTATATCGGCTACGTAGCATACGATTTTACGGTCCTCGGTGCGAATATCGAAGCAAGATAGGTCTACGTGAGATGTCTCAACTAGGCGGTCCTCGATCTGACCATATTCGAATCACAAGGTCCGGCTCTATCGAACCAGACGCGATCATGTTTTGTTGAGGATGTGTCTACGGGGAGGTCATTTGGATTGTATTCTGTCAAGGAAACATCGATAACTTACAGTCACAGCAACGACGATCCCTAGACGCGTTCGTGAATACGACAGGAATGAAGTCAAGGCGAATCACACACCAGAATGGGCTTCCAACGTCTGCGCAACCTCACGGCTCTGCAGGTCCCAAATGTACACCTTGTGATCTTCGCTTCCAGATACGATCCATTTCCCGCCCGTCACACTGAAGCACGCCGCGATACAGTACTTTTCGTTCCTGTGACCCGTATACGTCTTGAGACACCGGGATGTGTGGTAGTCCCAAAGGCGGATCGCGCTATCATGCGCTGTTGACAAGATGTACTTCGAATTGGGAGAGAACTGCACGTGTTGACTGTGACGAGGCAAGTTGAGTGAAGCTAAGTCGAAAGAGGAAACGGCATGTAGCTACCATATTGCACCGTTTCCTTCTGTCAATGTTTTGAGACACTGTCCTGTGGTGGTGTTCCAGATCCGACTGCGATGGGCCGGGTTGGTTAATCTCATGTGCGAGGACAGATCAAGTCGACTCACATTAGCCCATCAAGGGCACAGGAGACAATGAGTGTAGCATCTCGATTGAAATGCACGGCGGTCACGTAATCCATGTGGCCGTTCAACGTCTTTGTACACTTTCCTGAACAACCATGAGCAGCCAACAGGAAAACGGACCAACGACGCACGTACCTCTCGCAACGTTCCATATCCGAACGTCGCCATCACACCCTCCAGAGACCAACAAATCGGACGCGACGCTGTAGTTGACACAAAACACGAAGCTCGTGTGGCCACGTAGGTGTTTCGTGGTTAGACCCTAGCTTGGCACCGAGGCTCTTTTCAGGAGGCGTGGCGTATCGCGTGAGGATAAGCGACGCACGGTATCTACGTTCCATATGCGTATGGTCGTGTCGTCCGATGCGGAGGCGAGATACAAGTTATCTGAGGACCATGCAATGTCGGAGAGCCCCTTTGTGTGACCGTTTAGATTCCGGATCAATTCACCGGTGTACGGGGACCATATCTTGATCAGGTTATCGGCGGCTAATATACATCTAAGATAGAAGGCACAGGTGCGCAAGGGGTACGTACCGCAAGACGCCAAAAGCGTCCCATCTGGGCTAAACTTGACAGCAGATATGGATTTAGTGTGCCCTCGAAGAGAATGTCGAAGCTGGTAATTTGGTCGTTCGCGATGGGTAGATGTAGATTGAACAACCTGAGCGGGCGGTTGTACTGGCGGCACTGCTGGAGGAGGGGCTGGAACAGGGGGGGCTGGAACTTGAGGATCATCTTCAGTGGTTTGTGACGCGTTATCGTCGTCCGTGGTCGATTCGTCCATTGTGGAAAATATTGATAACTGGTTGAGACGAGTTTGTACATATTTAGCAAAGGCTTTGAAAATTAATAGAGCCAAACAACCAGCCCGCTATTAACGAATCCGTCGTCCGATCAGGATGCTCTCATGTTGGTTCCTTCCTGACTTTTCCGACTATGTCACTACTATCCCCTGGTTGCTTATGTGGAACTACCTTGCATGCAAAAATCCGGCTTGGTTTGTCGTTCAGGAAGGCCTCCATGAGCTCAAAAGCAATATTCCAAGCCGCAGGTTCCGCCGAGTTTCTCGCTACTGTAACGGATGTGAACTCATTTCCGCGATTTGGTCGATTGCCAGAAGTGAGTCGAGACACTTGCTATAAGTTGATCTCATCTCTCACTCAAAAAGGTGATCGTCACCGGTACGCATGCGCAATCTGGAGGTCCAAACTGGGTAGATGACCTTTTCTAGGTAGAGCGAATGTTGGGAAATCAACATTATTTAATTCTGTCCTTGGGCGCAAAGACTTGCTTTTTACAAGCAAGAAAGCTGTAGGTAGCGTTTTCCCTTTTGTCTCTTGGGAAGATTTACTTTGGAAGGGTTTGTAGGGCCGCACGAGAGCTTTGAACTTCTTTAGAGTTGGTCCTCCTCCCGGTAAGCTGGTGGTTGTCGACTCCCCTGGATATGGTTCACGGGGTCGCGCGGAATGGGGTACCGTATTCAATCACTATGTCACAAATCGCGAGGAGTGCGTATTGCATTGCCAACATTTATGTCTCTTTTAACTCGTAAATTTCTCAGACTACGACGAATATACATTCTGTTTGCTGCTCCTCATGGGTTGCGTTCCACCGATATAGCCATGCTAGCTGAATTGGATACTCAAGTTCAACAGTCGGGCGGAACAAAATTTACGCTGCAAGCCATCATTACGAAGGCGGATCAGCTTGGAGATTCCGGCCGAGAACATGTTGACCAGATGAAGAGTGCCATATTTCAAGCGGCACCAACATGTCTACCACCTATCATCACCGCTTGCCCCCCAAACGGGCTGAAGTTTGGTATCGAGCTAATCCGTAAATCGATCGCTGATTGTTGTGAACTTTGATTACACAATCGGATGTCTATGAGCAATCACTACTCCCGATTATGTGTAGCTCTTCAATCCGCCCAGAGCGTCATTAACTAAGTCTCATTTCGTCATATCTCCGAGCTCTACAGAGCTATCACATCTGGGCCAGAACTGACAGCACAGTTGCACTGGGAAACGCTCTAATTATGGTTTTCCGACCATCTTGACACAAACAAAGCAGACGCGGATACCGAGGAGATCACTGATACATAACTCCAATCCATCTCCCAGTTGGTAGTCACTATGAACGCCGATTAAAATTCCAAACCCCCATCTGTCGACGTATATCTTTTGGAATCGGCGGGTCGCGCCCTGATACATCCACATTTCAGCCGAGACATGGGATTGGACCACCGCTCGTGCACTTTGCACTCTCTGTCTAACTCGAGGTTAAACCAATCGTGATCAATATAGTCCCCATTTATTCGTCGGCCTCTTGACCTCATTGTCGTCTCTGCCGCCACTTTGCAGCAGTGAGATTGACAGGATGCCATTTATGAGGAAAACACCCCTGCTTATAAGCACCTATTTCGGATGACCTGCCCCCATTTCGCAATCATCCACATCAAGTTGGGACAGATCACATTTCAAGCCAAACCCCCCTGGATATGTTGTCTTTCCTGATCCTATCTCATCGGAGTCGCGAAAATGCCTGTCGTTTGTCTTCAGGGACATTCGCATGGGAAATCAGGTAGTATCCATCATTTGATAACAATTGCACGTTTGTGACACCCTAACTGACCACGACTCAGAAGTTGGGCTCTCGTGTTTGTCGGATTAAGGAGTGCCAAAGACGGGCGCGAGTTACCGGCGATGACAAGTTTACCCTGTCACAGCTTGAAGAGGGAGTACGTGATCCCAACATTCTTTTCACATCATCAAGCCCCTGGATATCATTGGCTTTATGTGCATAACATCCAGTCCAGTAACGATCGAACAACACCACTTCACCCCTGCACACGTGTGTGGATTCCAGTGTGCTTACACGGAAGAATTGTCACGCAACATGGTTGCAGGCTATAGATTTGCTGACATATACACAAGTATGTCTGCCTCAAACTTGGGTCGTCGTTTCGGATCTTGTTGTATGCAAGCACGCAGGATACACGTTCGCTCAGATGATCAAGCGCATCTCGCTTCTTCAACTCCGTTGTCATCGCATGATAGGAAAAACATGAAAGCAGACAATACCGCGCTAGATGTAGTCCCTCGCCATTTGTTTTCGCGTCGGAGATATCAAAATACCTGTGCCTTTTAACGCACTCCGACTGTCCACCCCTAGAAAGTAGGGTCGTCTGAATGAAGGTCTGCTTGGTTACGTTGACATTTGGCTGAGCTCGGGTAACGAGTTACCTTGCGTGGTGGACAACCTTATCCCACGTGAGAAAGAACTCGCTTGTTGGTGACGCTCCGAAATAAGACATTGACATATTGGCATTATCGCATCACCCTGAACGTTCTGCAGCTGCCATGTAGGTGGAAATCATGATTATCTAGATACAAGTGTTACAGTGTGGAAATTGTGATGTTGTGATAAGAACCGCTGTAGATGAAGGAGATCGAGACATATTGCCTCTACCATTTACTCCAGATCGAAGAGCAAGACTTCCGCAATCTCCTGGCCACCATTTTCCAAATGGAGCTCAGCGCCAGGCTCGTACATCAAATATGCACCATCTCCTTCCCGCAAATCGATCCCTAGTTCGCCAGTCTGAGAACCAACCTTCACAGTAGCACCCTTTGCTGACTCTGGATTGTACCCAGACTTTTGGATTACATGAATGTACCCCTTCCTTGTCTGATTATTTCCGAACGGTGCATGTACAAGCGATATGCCAGGGTGGATCAACGATGCATACATCCGAAGTTCCGAGCGGATTGGGGCAGGTCCGCTGTCTTCTCTACGGACGGAAACGCCCGCAGCATTATCCGGCGCGACAAGAAGGGCGAAGCGGTTCTTCTTCTCTTCGTCCGTAAAGTGTCTGGGTGCGTGATATGATCAGGGTTGGGTACATAGTGACGAAAGAAACCTACCTCGTAAAGTATGCGGGCTTTCCACGTCCTTGGCCAGCACGAGGTGTTGCCCATATTTGGCAGAAATGGACGTCTTTACTTCCATGCGCTTTCTCAGAATGCGAGATACCTGTTCCCGTGGAGGTCATCTGGAGCGCGCCACGGGAGAGGACCTCGGTATTTCCCATGGAATCCTCACTGGTGAAAGAATTAATAACCTACAAGTACTCGGTAGATGTGCGAAAGATGCTTACTGCTCGAGTTGACCGTCGATAACATAAGAAAATATTTCATAATGCTGGTGACTATGTGTGCCAAACCCTGTATTAACGGCGACGCGGTCTTCGTTGATGACACGAAGACAACCATAGGATTCGTGACCGGTGCCCTGATAGCTAGAGTTGGCACTCAGCTGGGCGTCCACACGCAAATATAAGGCAGGTACGAACCTGGCGAAAGAGAACGTATGGAACGTCTTCAGCCATCCATGGTCTGCGTGCCCCCGTTCGTTGCTGCGACGTGGAATAATCTGAATTCCCTTGTCTTGATTCATTGTCGTTACGGAACGAATAGCGATAGTATTGGGGTTGTAGAAGCGGTTGGCGCGAATGCACCTGGATAAGAGCAGTTTGACTGGGAGTGAAATGTTGGCAGGATAGCGACGGTGCGAGTATTCTCAACTTTTATACCCAACGTCGGATCGATATAATCAACATCGATCGAGGCTGACGATGACGATTAGGCAGACTTGATAGGGATTTACCTTTGAAAGTGATCTTGTACCCACGCGTTTCCACGATGTTACTCATCAGGATTAATGTCACGTGACTGATAAAAAGGCTCGTAAAACTTGACATGCTCGGTATATGATGACTGAACCATCTCCACCATGAGGCAGAGCTCTACTTTGACATGGGCGATTCTAGGATCATCCGGTTCTTGGAGCGCATAAGAGTGTGTCATGCTCAAATGGTAAAAACTCGGTAGCTCGTCTACGAATGACACATGGATCGAATGTGTTCTTAACGCATGGTCCAACGAAGAGGGTGGCTCTCGAATTTTCTGGATGTGTATAATTTTCACCAGCAAGTGGCAAGCTGGCAACGATCAGGCTCGGTGGAACCAATCAAGATTCAGAACCCTTGTCATTACACAATGACTTCAGCAATCACAACTTAGTCACGAAATCAAGGCTCTCCACGCTCAGGAAAGGTGACTCGACTTTACTATCTACTACCAATTATTCATGTAGCCAGTGGTTAGGGTAGTTGTAGTCGTGTGTATTGGGTAGCGAGAATGACGAATGATGAAGTAAAGCGGTCGTGGCATAATCAGGGAGTGACAGAGGATGACAATTCAGCGTAACAAACAGAACAATCCTGCTTCATTTTTGCTCATTCAAACTTGCAGAGCCTCAGATTGCACTAAGTTTTTATCGTGACTGAATATAAAATGAAAAAGTTGTGTATCTGGAGGGAATAGTATACACCTGTATCCTCCGGGACACTTTGTCTTGGTAACCTGTCGCGAACGTAAACTTAGGGTAATAAACGGAAGTAAATGCTCGGTCGATTGGGTCGCCGCCCTTCCGATAATAAGACCAGATGAAAAGGGGGGTCTACGTTTCTCCGGATTCTTACGCGTATCGACGATTCGACGCCCAAGTTGGTCCGGGCTGCTGGGCGGACCGGAATCAATAACATAATTTGAGCGTAGGTATTGGAAAATGAAAGAGCTATAACTTGACCTTGTCAGTTGGATCCACCGTCGTGGCTCGTAAACCGCGTCAGGGTTGCGAACGAGAGAGAAGGCCCCCTGATAAACTCTCTCGTCTGTGTCATCACCGTCTAGGGAGACGTACTCGTGGAAAGTCTTAGGTGGTCGTACGACTCGCAATCTCCACGGCCACGGGCGAACACGAGAACAAATGCTGCGGCATACGTCAACCACCCGGCACCAGTACAAATCGGATGGACGACTCATATCACCGGCACGCCGCCGATAACGTCGTATCTCCAGAATCACGATCTAAATAGAACTTGAAATCGCAACCAACTTTCGTCCACAGCGGCTGAGCAATCAAGATATACGTCTTGTTGCCTTACCGAAAGACAAGGGCAATGAGTAGCCTTTCAGTATACCTTTAATTAGACTCGGATCACACTCAAGTCACGCACGAGTCCCTAGAGAATCCAATAGCAGGCTTCGTTCCCACTCCGCGCCTGCCCCCTGACGAAACCGCCTCCTATCTTACCGAGAGTACACACGCATCGCCCGGCGCTTGATACGCACACACGAACCTTGTGGGATTTCAAGGCTCTCGTAGAAACGCCGGGGCCTCACCATCATTTCCGGTGCAGTTGATCAGTAGCTCAGCATCGCCAAGCTCAACAGCGGTGAATCCGTCATGGGCTCTAGAGAAGATGTAGTCCTGTCAACATGCGCGTCTCACCTGCGCTTTTCCTCGTGGAAGGGTAGATAAACTGCTACATGCAAGAACCTGGATCCACCCTCTGTCGGTTGGTGTACCCAGGCGTAGATCCCGTAATGGATTAAATATACCAACGTCCCAGGATAACTCGGCCTCAGACAGATTAAGTTCGTCCCTTGCAAACCAGCTCTCCGCGACGCTTACAGAGCCAGAAACATCTCAATCCCGGGCCACAGGCTTGTCAGTCCAAAGAAAACATCTGTATTATACGTATCTTGAACAGGCACGTTCGCCCCGCCACTATCTTCAGTGAGAAAACGCGGGGCAATGCTGGTACCGTCACCTTCATCAGATTCACACACAGAGGGGCACGTCACACTGCATGAATTGCTCCCAGTTAGTAGGTGTACACACCACACAAAACTGTCCGCTTCAGTTGAAGTGCTTCCACATCATACATCATTACGTTTCTCCTTACATAGGGGCCAACTCGATCGAAACATCTGGGTAAGGTGACGCGTTGCGCTTTTCTCCTGGAGGCCATCGCAAGTACTTGAGTCATGTGTTTTCGATCTCTTCTCCGAATGCCTAGCAAACATATACACCCATAATTTAAACGTCTCCTGAAGCCGACCCATAATTCAAAGTCATGAAAGGAGGACTAGTAGGTGAGCACTAAATGGGTTTACTTGATGGCCGTCGTATGATCAACCTGTACGAGACTCGAAATATTGCCGCATCTCATTTCCACCGACGTTCGATCACGCTCACGAGACGACGTGCGAACGCACTGACAGGACGACACCGACTGAGTGGCTTGGCATACTCGAGCACCTGACGAGTCGTTTCGATCAGGGACTGTTATGATAACGATGATGGTGGTGTTACCCCCTGGCAGGCAGTACCAGCCCCGGTTGAATCGGGAATCGTGACATTCCGACCACAGTAGAACCCCGACATTGATCTGAATAAATGTCGTTACCAACTTGCAAGAACGTTTGGCAATCTTCCACGGACAGTTGAAACGTCAAACACAGATCCCGAGCTCTTCGCCGATCGTCGTGCAAGTCCAGATAACACACCCAATCACGCGACCTATGGACTCGTATCCCCTTGGCGAACAACGTGGTTTCACAACCATCTCAAGGATACTGGTCGCACGCATGCGTATGCATGATATGTAGATATCGATGTATATTATCACCTTCCGAAAAGCTAGGATACATTCCACCAACCTTTCCAGACTAAATGACCAGACATTGACATGAAAAAGTCCGTCATGAACGCATATGTATAAAAAGGTCGTCATCAACATAGGAGCATACCCCAGGTCGCTAGGGGATGCACCATTTACAGTACTTTTTTGCAGAGGCACATACCCAAAGGAAGGGGTATAAGCAGTCATGGCACGGCATAAGCCGATAGATAATCTCAGGGGTGACGAGATATACCCATGGAGAACGCAGATCACGGAGCAAGAGCATCTGGGCGGTCCCCGAAGCTAAAACGCTCACACGACTAGATGGCAGCCAGGAACATGCGCCGATACCAACCAGACTACCAGAACCTGGTGTCTTCTGGCGGTAGCTCTCGCAGCATCCGGAACATGACAATGTTGGATGTTAGACTCGAGAACTGGAAACGCACAATCAATCGATATCATGGGAAAAGATAAGAGGTGGACGTACGCCATTCCCGATAAACACCTGTGCACGCTGACCAACCAACATATCCATAGCCTGCGCAACGGGCTTCGCCTCCCAGCCCAATCGTAGATCGCGGCTGCTCGTCACCGATTCCCATTTCTTTATTCCCATGAGTGCGTCCTTCAGATCACTTAGCCAAATCGCATCGCCATTCGTCATGATGTAGACTCTCTCGAGCTCCTTCGTTTCGCCGTACGTTTTCTTTTGATCCTCAAGCACCTGACGCACCTTGTCCGTGATCTGCTCTATCGTCGGAAAACATCGCTGCAAATAAAATTGTTTGTTTTCTTCGGTCGTCTCGCCCCAACCGCCACTAACGGGAGGGTGGAATTTGTCAGGCAGAGTAGCGAACCGGTTGAAACCGTTGTAGTCTGAAGACCAACGTGCAAGGTGTCCACAATGAGCGGCAAAGTCACCTCTCCGAATGTGCAAAACGAGGAGACCTGGGATGGGGTCTATCTTTATCGCTGGGAGGAAGGGTTCGACATTGTGGAGCTCCGTGGAGGTCGCAGGTGTCGAAGACGGCCGTAAATAAGTGGGAAGATATCCAAAGGACTTTGTGGGGGCCCCAAAGAGGTGTGCATTGCGCGCAAACGCTTGCAAAACGAGCGGCGACCATGAGAAATTTCGAAGAACAGGTGACTTGGATAGCCGTGGCCAGACGGATAATACCCGGGTCGAGCCAAATAGCCTGGGCATTTGCATGACTTCTACACCGAGAGCACATGGGCATGACTAAACGCACCATATGTCGAATAGTGCAGATGAACCCTGCCGAGTTTCGATGCATGGGTCATTGATGGCATTGATTGCCTCCACCCACATATCTAGTATTTGCGACCCAGGAATGTTGCCTCTTATGTCGCCGCTCACAACAGCGTCACTGTCCAAAACGACTGGGTTCGGGCAAACTTTGATAAAGTAGTCCTTGTGAACAGCGCGAGGAGTCGGGTCTCCAGGATCGAACGAAGAACCAATTATAGGACCTGCAATGTCCCAATGTTGGGCCTGAAAAGCCGTAGCCGAATAATGAAAAAACGCACCGCTGATAATCGCTGAAAGGGGTATCCTGCCAGGAATTAGTTTGCCATTGAATTCCCCATATTCCCGCTCGTCACGCGCCCACGTATAATTGTCAAAAACGAACCTGAAGAGGGAGAAAAATTGATCATTCCATTTTCACTCGACAAGACTGAACAGAGACTCACGCTCGATTTGTCTCGTGAGCGAGGAGAGCATGGAGAATGAGTTCCTGCATAAAGTTTCCCCATCCCGAGGCTTCAAAAGGTTACCTTATTGCGCGTGAATAAAAGAACAGCACACTCACCAGTGACGTGGTTAGGAATCCATAAGAATTTCGCATCTCGACCTTCTGGGAAAGGCAAAGATAGGTTGTGTTGCGGTAGTTGTCGCTCATAGTCGTGGTAAGCGGGATAAAGCGGCGGCAAGGAATGGTCCTCGTAGTCCTCTTCGCTCTCCTGCGGTGGTGATTCCTGAGGATGAGCGTGGTACAGCCACAGGAGTACCCAGGAAGATAGAAATAAAAAGAAGAGTAGACGGAGACAACGTTTAGGGAGGTGTGAGGTCGGCGAGCATGGTCGGTTGTCTGGGACTTTTAGGGGGAGGACTTGAGCGGTATCAGACGAGCGAAAGAGATGTCTTGGGCCCTTGACAGACGGCATCGCATGAGTTGTCGGTGGTGGTGGTTGACCGTCACGCTTGACGTTGTGCAAAGCAAAAGCGAACTAACCGAGCGCTTGCTAAATAGGAAAACTTGAAGTTGCGCAGTCATGACAAGTCTCACCGGTCCACCTCTCTGTCACCGGTCCTATCTTTATCAACATGGAGTACATCGCACTAGCCAGTCTCAAACACCTCGTTATCAAGCATCACCGTATTTCCCGTGAAATTTGGCCGCGTTCGAGCGCTCAGGATGTGGGTCACAAGTGGGAGTAGGGTCGCTTCGACAGGGCCATCTCTAGCCATCTCCACTCAGATTGAAAAAGAAGAAAAACATTAAAGTACTGTCATGCTCAGGATAAGTTTGTTTCATATCGGCTTCCTGCAGGTCTCGTATCCAAACCCTTGCGCGCTGTCCATGATCGTGCAACCTGTGGCCGCCATTATATCACATCCCCAACATTCGCAGACTTTACCGTCCCACACCCCTCCATTTCTCCGATCCTCGGCACTCCATTTACCAGCATACCGGTATGGCAATGAGTGTCCAAATTTTAAACAAGACGAGGCGGAGTCCATCCAACGCGGCCATGATGTCGATATGATCTTCGCACGCGCCAGGATTCCATAGATGGATCACGATATGAACCGACGTGGGTAAAAAAGAAAAAAGACACATCGCAGGCGGCGTCAAGGCAGGTTTTTTCGAGCTCATTTTGACCAAATTGTACTGCTTCTGATCGGATCTACTCATGTGGGGGCCAAAAGGGAAAAGGAATATACTTTAGGACCTGGCGCCTCCTCACAGCTCCTCGGATAACTAACCTCCTCTTGTCATGAGTACAGCAAGGGACTGTCAGGACCAACTTATTACTGAATGACTTTATCTTCAAACATACCCTTAAGGGAGTCTGGTTTCCCTTTTTTTTTTTTCTCCGTTTATGTCAGGGTCCATTGTTGATTTGCAAAAACATTGGCCACAGGACGTTCCACTTGCCTGCATCCACTGATGGAAAGGAACGCAATCTGGCCAAAAAAAAAAAAGTACCCTTGAAGCTTTTCAACCTCAAATGTGGCTAACAGTATTACCATCCATCAATTATTATATGAAGGCACCCTCCGCCCTCGCAAGCCAGGTCGTGCGAATATGCGGTACAATAGGACTCGATCGGATAGTGGCGTAGCCTTTCAGAAATGAGACAGGCAACAGTCCAACGCCGCCGCGTCACCTTCTCACCATCAGAAAAAGGGAAGAAAGCATCCAAGGCATCCTTCCAAGCCCGACACCGCCAAGTAAACAATATGGCAACGCGCACTCAATACTGTAGAATGAAGGGTTATCGATCAAAATTGCCTCAGAATGCGAGTGACCACATGTTGACTGTCAAAGATGGACTCGTACCACACAGCTTCCTGTGACCTCCAATGACAGTCTTATCCGAGACAATCACTGTCCGATATATAGGACTCCATCGGGGGGCTTCTGCACCCACACATCGGTTCTAAGGCGAAATTGGAAACGAACTCGAGGACTAACTCCCAGGCCAGGTTTCTGTGCGTGAGTAGATTTCGAATCAAGCCTGCTTTACCACGGGAGGAGCGCCTCTATCAAATGAACCCTCCATATTTGAGGCGTCTTCTAGATCCGTTTTGAGGGTGCTGCACGAAAGCCGCCATGCTGTGTCCTCACCAGAGTGTTGTTTGTACACGTTTTGGTTCGTGTGGCATGTATGACGCACGTGCGGTGCCCGCGTCTAAAAGACATGGGCGGACCAAGATGTGCATGGAGTACCGCACGGTGAGAGCGATAACATGACCATGGCGACCTCGCTCTGCTTCTAGATGGCCCGTAGGCCTTCTTGGGCGAGACCGAGTCTCGTGGGAGTCGGCCGATGGGTGGCTCGTGAGTGCTACCTGGAGTTTGCACGCTCCCAACTGGGCAGTGGATGCAGCAAAACGCTCACAGGCTCGGAGCACCGCGGGTCTCCGGTTCGCCCTACGCAGCTCAGAAATAGAACCACATCGTCAACTATCCCGCCATTCACTTCGGGGTATCCATGATGGCGCACTCCTTTAACTTGCTAATAGTAGTATAACCGGACAGGCGCGTAGGTCATCGCTGCGCACTGCGATCCATGATTAATTGAATACATCTCCGTTGTTTGCTCTGACGGCTTGTCTGGCGTACGCACGATCTGTCGTGTGAGTAACACCGTCGGGTAATTCCTCGCGTTTCTGGAGGAAAATGTGGCGCGTCGCAAGGGTGAGGACGTGGATGCTGAGCAGAATGAATTAGTTATCAAACATGTGAAACAGGAGCAAAGGACGTGTACACCATCATGAGCGACCGTGAGCACGGAAGCGCTCCCATGGTCGAGCTGAAACACTTCGCTAGAGTACATACTTGAAACCTTGATAATGGAATAACACGATCGAGGGTTAGTTCGGATGGGACGAGAGAGGGAGATACCATTTTCTCGAACGATCACCTTCGAATGGAAAAAAAGAAGTAGACTCCACCACCTAAAAATAAGCCGATAAAAAAACGTCTCGGATTGCGAAAGAGGGGGCCATAGGAGACGGTCGCGCGCAACGAGCAAGCCTTACTCCAAAGAGAAGAACGGTCTCAAAGGTGCCGTACGACCGCAAACGTCGTGCACTTCTTTTTTTGTCGATTTCGACGACGTCGGGTATGCGCGAAGCAACCCTCCTGTCTCTCCGCTCTTCCTCGCACGTCTCCTGTCACACAAAGGAAACCCGGTGGATTCGGAAAGCCCACGTGGGGATGTCGTTCGACGACGGGGTCGGAGCAGAACTGTTAAGCATAAACGAACGAGGGCCCTCAATGTCAAGCCCGAACCCTGCATGGGGTCCAAACGTGCGACCCAAAACGGACAGTGTGCGTTTCCTGTCATACCGTTGACCCTAGAGGCGGGAATGCCACGCGATTGCAAGCCACCTCCATTCAGTTTCCTTTTTTTTTTTTTTTTTTCTCCTTTTTTTTTTCTTCCCACAGCGCCAGTGTTCCACTTTGAAGTGTCACAGTGTTTGTTCGGATGCGCACGCTCTCACACCACGGCGATCTTAGGAACGCAAT
>JBBPJU010000353.1:0-25708 GCA_038088875.1 Austroboletus festivus
TATCAAGATATTAGTAAAATGTAAACAATTATAAGCCCATCTAAAGTATAATCTAATTGATACTTCTAAGATCATTTACATCTAGGAATATCAGCACTTCAAAATTTTTCTGATGAAGGAGAAGGAGACTTGCTTCTCACTTTCTCTGATTACCCCGAATTTTACCGCACTATTTTAGAGCCCGCTGCACCACATAGCCCTCATTTTACGTTCAAATGTAGATGACGACGACAGAAAGGCCTAAGCATATTTTGTGCCAGTTGACATTGGCCTCTCATCATCACCTCTTCTCGTTGAATCATACAGAGAGCTGCTCAAGACAGTACTCAATGCACAAACGGAACTAATGAATGAACTGTAAGCCAGCACAATGCATCTCTTGCCTCAGATGCGAAATCGTCTTATTTGGGACATGTAGGCCCGTTGACTCTTGCGCAGAGCATTGAACTGCAGCTATGCAACGTCAACTTCAAGGTCGATTGAAGAGGTGCACGACATGCAACTAAGTTTTGACAAGCCCCAGTTTTAACCACCTCGCACAGCTAGAGCCATTTTGATGAAGACGTTCATGTACACCGCATGCGGACCGCGCCGCGTGACAAGACAATTAGTGGGTCGAGGGCAACTACTCTCATAAGTCGACGAGATCATTAGTGAGGCTGAGCTGTCCTGTCAGGAGGGAAGGCCTGCCTAGTGGACAAAACTTAGCTACAACAGCTCAGCTCAACCCAGCGCCAGTCCTCATCCTCCGCCTCGTGTCAGCAGCCTTGCCAGCACTTCTTGGGCGGTCAGACATTCCGGGTGCAGACAACCTAGTTCCGAAGTCGGTGGTGTCATGCTTCGATCGTCATGTTTGTGGGCGTGCTTAAACGTGACCGAAAGACACATCCTCTCGGCGTCATCAGACACCTGAGTGCATTCTTCTGGGCTGAGCGCGCATTTTAGGAGGAAGCGGAAGGGCCTCACGCCCTTTGGTGACTGGTATGGAATGGTATTTTTCCCCAAGTGGTAGGGGTATCTGTTGGGCGGGGTAGTACCGCCAGTATTTTTTTTTTGTTGTGTCCATTTCTGTCCTATTCGAGTGTGTACACTATGTACAATCTAACCATGTCGGGGAACTCCTGTTTCCCCCGCTGCTCGGTTCTCCGGTGTGAAGCTGCCCCCCAATGGTCCCATAGGCTGTTCTACTCGACTTGAGCTTCCTTGCGGCGGTTTGGCGTGGTGTCGTGATGCGAAGTTTGAGTTTCTGGCCGCATGCTGATGGGTGTACAGGTACTTGGATTAGATCAACTTGTCGTACGGGCGGGAGTGATGGTTGGCGTGTATGTGAACCTATGCCTTCTGTACTTTCTCCCATCTTGACTCCGACTAACCTCCATGTGGACTAGTCTGTCTTTTTCCCTTGTAGATCTAGAAAGTAATAGCGTACATTAAGGGTATCATCGCAAAGTAACAGGATAGTCGGGAGACGGTTTTTTTTTTTCAAGTTTGTGGTTAACATTCGAATTATTTCTATAGGTTAAACGTTAATCCACGACCCCAGCAGCCCAACTTCGACGGTATTGTGTAGGGGCCACACACAATTTGTTGGGCCCCCACTTGCCATCCAACATCTTGCAGGTCACCGTGGTTTGTCAATATCGACGCGGAGATTCTGGCGCATAAATTTGTTTGCACACAATACTCACTGAATCCTCGCTTGCCGTATAGATCCACGGACGATACTACTCACAGTGCAGGATTGTGATCCGATACAGAGGAACTGTCCAGGCATGGCCATGAGCCGGAATTCTGTACTGGGGTGGACGTTCATTTGGTATCATGGTTCAGAATAACTCGCATTAGACGCGTCCATACCACGCGGCGCATGCAGCGCACAATTTGTGCCACCTTAGGAACCTTTTGATCGCCCACATTTCCTTAATTATAGGCCGCATGATAGACCTTGTGGCTGTCGCCACGCTCGCAGGCGGGAAGGTCGTTGATTTTTGTCTATCGGGAGACAAGTCGTATGAGGTCAGGAAAACAAGATTAGGTTTGATGGTGCCATAGGTCTACAACAAAGACGGGTCAGATATGAAAACGGAGCGGGAAGTTGGCATGTGGGTAACATGGTCCGTTTGCCACCAAGTTTGGAGTTCCACATACTAATCTCTGCGATAGGAAAGAGCATGTTGATGTTTCAGATTTCATCTTGGCAGGGCGTAGCGGGAAGTTCGTGTTTACTAGGACTCACCTGGGTACCAATGTTGATGACTCGGATCCTGGAAAAGAAGTGGCTACAAGCCTCAAGGTATGCAATATGCCATACTATTCGGCCGGGTCATATGGCCTATGCAGCATGGAAGGAGTAATCAATGTCAATCTGGGAGAGCACCTACTAGCCATGGTGGCATGGCACCACCCGAGGCATATCGAGGCTCAACGCCTCCACCCTTAGCAGATGCGAGGTCAGCTTCGGAATTTTGAATTTTCTCTCTTTCTCTCTCTCTTTTTTATTGCTTAAGAACATAATTACATGCTGACGACTGTGTTGTATAACATATAGGTTCATGACAGAGGAATATCTACACTTGCGTGCAACGCGCACGTACAGATGACCTGTGCACGACGCATGACCGTCTGCACGGTCTCTTGGCCGTCTGGACCACCCCGAGTCACCTTGACGAGTCCTGGAAAGATCGTCGCACCAACCCTGTCCCCTTCACCACGCTCACTCTGCAGACACCGCCGGACGAGCTCGATCTGCCGCGGGAAAAGTTGACTCCCAATCTCGGGAACAAAAGAGCGATAGAAGGGGTCGGTGGAGCTACCGCCCGAGGACGGGGAACCGTGAAGCATACGTGAGAGGGCGTAAGCGGAGGCGAGAATAGGAGTGATGCCACGGGTGTGGTCGCCAAGGTGCATGAGGAGAGTTGGAAGCTGCTCATTCAGGATGCTTGATGTAAGTTCGGGTGAGCATGACTCGATGGCGGCGGAGAAGGTTTGACGGCGCCATACACCTGCGACAACAGGATTTCCTATGCAGATCGGACATGAGTAACGGGTACAGGAAAATTGGTTCGTGCACTGCCCCCCACCACGGTAGAGGGCAGATGAATGGACGAAAATGAAAGGAGCGCACTGGAAAAGAGATGTTCGTGTATCCGCGTAAGGTGTATGTTGGCCTCTGCCGAGTTGGTGACCATGAGTACGTTGATGATTTCGTTGCTAATGACCTCGGATAGGGCGTGCCGGAGAATGTTTTGGACCTGGATCGGGGAGGCGCCTCCAGGGGGGAGGTCGTCATAGGATGGAGTGCCGGTTATGTCGACGAGCGCAGCGAAGTAGAGCTCGGAGAGTGCGACTGGCGGATTGCGTACAACGTCGGCTGCCCAACGATTTAGGAGGCGCTCGAGTTGGGACGCGGCATTCTGTGCAGGCATGAGCATGAGTAAGTACTACGTTGCAAGCAGATCACGTATCAAATAATCTCGTATGCCACCCCACTGTATGTAGTACATGTGGCTGGATAAAAAAAAAACGAACCTTTATCGAGAAATCATCGACAGATGTGCCACCCTGCCTAGACGGCGTGGACGACGGGTCGTTGGTGATGCCTTCGAGAAGCGCAATGCGAAGGCGGAGAAGGGCAACTTGTTTTTCTTGCTCCTCCAGTTGGTGACGCTGTTCCTCTACTTTCTCGTGTGCGATGCGCTGGTGGAGGATTTGGGACCATCACAGCGATGATGGGGAGGTAGAATAGGGATATCATTAGCGCGCTTGCGTGAGCGACTCGTGATCATGTCATCGATGCGCCGGGACTCACAAAGTTTGTGAGGGCGTAGCGATACTGCTCACCGCTGACGATGTCGATTTGTTGCTGTGGAAAAGCCATGATAGGAGAGAATGATGCAGATAACGGTGAACATGGACAGCGGTGGAATCAAATCGCTCCCCCCCAATTCCGACTACTTCGAGTAAGTAACTCATCACAGTCCACAGCAATTGAAGTCCTTTCCTATAACAAGCCACTCGACTGGCCCCTTTTCATCGCCTTCATCAGGCTTATCTACACGCTTATCATTATCATTCAGCGGAGTACTGGCATGTCAACCACAGCTAGGGACGAACGACCACATCATGGACATGTGTTGACCGCAATGCATTAAATTGTAATCCTCAATTGCGTGCCCCCCGTGCGTGCAAAATGAAACCGCAGACCGGCTCGATAGAGGTCTTAGACTCGGACTAGTTATTGCCATACCCCAGGTGCGATGGCATGTAACATTAAGTAAAAATGTATCATAATCATAAATTATAAGGTGAATCATACATGGGTGGCACTGCCGTTTCAGCCTTCTGACTATCCAACACCAATGCTCCGAAAAAGTCGTCACTCGGACGTAGAGAAATAGAAGCCAGTGAATAAGAAAAAGTGAAAAAGTGAAGACAGTAATAAATGAACAAAAAGCAAAAGAACGCGAGTGGTATCATTGCTGTGTACCAGACGGGAAGACGGTAACAGCACTTGCCAACTAGGGAGTGGATGTCGACAACTTGCGCCTCCGGAGGCATACTTCTCGGTGACTGCGCAGGGCATCAGGGCGAGAGAGGAGTGAACCACATCCGTCGCATTTGACCTTGACATGGAGATGGCCAGTTACAATATGCCTCGGGGTATTTGCCCGTTGCAAAATCTTCCCACAACCGGCCCACAAGCATTTTCCCTTTCCAGAACTACGGAAATTATGCTCTTGCTTCAAATGTTCACGTACACGAGCGATACTCCCGTGTAATGTGGCATTGCAAGGTGATCCAGCAGTTGCCCACCAGCATTTATAGCTGGTATTAGAGTGATCCGCGGCTGGATCCAAGAGCCCGAGCGGAGGGGCGGATGGCAAATCATCATGATTTTCGGATCCTTGGAAATTTGTGGCTGTTATTGGAGGGTAGGATGTGGTAGAGAATTGGGTTTGGGTAGCCCCATCCTCTGGCAAGGTATTTCCCAGCTCAGGGAGGCCTATACAGGCCATAACGTTAATAAAGTGGAAGACTATGAATGCCCGGACAAACTGAAAGCAATGTGCTGGGTTGCTAAGCCCACTTGGTTGGCATATGGTTGTTCAAAAGAGGGCAAGTGAGACCAAGCCCAAAGGTTATCTGCTGACCAGGGGACGGAATCCATGTAGACCTGGAATGTTGAACGGCCACTACAAATAAAAAATTAGATCCATATTACCAAAGCTATTGGAACCATACAGGTTCAAATCATCCAAAGCTGGGGAAGTTGATATCTCTGGATAAGTATCGAAGAACACGCCAGTTGTACAAAAACTAGAAGTCATTTTCACGCTACAGCAATACAGAGGGAGATGGATGCTTTTCCGGATCAAAGACATGCCATCGCGAGTGACTCTTATAGATGTTAGGGAAGTGACTTAGTGTCATGCATAGTCCATGCCATCTGGACCTGTCACAGCAAACATTCCAGAACTATGGAATGGAAGTAATATCAAACCAGACAAGAAATTTGCCTTTACTGTGGGCATCACTATTTTGATCGATAAACACAAGTCTCCCCTTATGCTGGATTTAGCTTAATGAAACAGGGCTGTTAGCCGAACGTACACTCACTGGAATGGTCCACTGTATCATGCTATGCATAGTGTGGTTATGACTATTTATCATTTAATACTTAGTAGCTTTGGTGACTGATAGGCAGTGCGAGTGTCTGGCGTACATGCAAAATGGCCATGCATACTTAATAAACAATGAAACCAAGAGTGGACGACCAGAGATGATTAGTCCTAATTGAAGTCACGGTCAAAATAACCTCACTTATTACTGGGAGAACTCACCATCACTTTTTGATACCAAAATGCAGAATCACTCTAGGTTAAGCCAAGTTAGCCAACAAGCTATTGGTGACATCCGGGGTCCATGAAGGGCATAGGAGCCGAGGCGCTGCGTCCAAAATCGATCTGATTGGGCAATAAATAGCATAGCAAATCTTAGACGAAAATGATTTCTTACCACAGCAAGAAGCCCGTATCATGGCGCGGAAATCCGAGGGTGAGTGGTATAGGGTGAGAGAGATTTCGGAACTTGATTGCTGCGATTGGATGTTCTACACGCTCCATTTTGGGTTTAGCAAGTCTCCGCGCGAGCGGCTGTATCACCTCATCCTCCTTTGTTTGCTACCGCCAGGGTGCCAGCAGATCCTTCGTTCTTTCTCGCCCACCTACCATACCTGCAGGTTCTTCTGAGGTTCCCTGTCGAAACCGCAGAGGAATCACCTCGCTGATGATGCTATCGTGGTCGACAAAGGGCCTCCCGGCGATAGCGGCGCAAGGCTTTCCCAGCCCACCCACGCAGCTAGCGCTCGCTTCTCGCGACTGGACGGCACTACGTACCCTCGCCCCCATTTTCATCACCTCATCAGACCCGGGTCTTGGAGTATCAACATTTGCTCATCCGATGGACACATAACAGCATGCAAAGAATAAACCTTTCGCCCGAGCAATACTCCTCCAGCACTCGCAGAGATTTAAACCGTGGTTTCAGTTAGCTATGTCGCGATGGCATCAAGGAGGCGCCACGACCAAATCTGAATGAGCTCCAGAAGCGTATTGGTGACAGTATCCCCTGACTTGCACGTCAAGAACAGTTATCAAAGTATTTGCAAGGCGCTCGTCATAGATCGGCAGTATGGGGGATTGCACATAATTATCGGGGCGGAACTCCGTTGTGGACGTCGGACTTATCATCTCCACAGTTTCGGAGCTACTACTATGATAGTACACTTACTTAAAATTACAGTAATGAATCTTCATCCAATGGAAACTGCCGAACCCAGAGTTAAATCCGAACCACTTAGGAGTTTATAAGTTGCGACCGCGACACGTTGCGAAGGGGGTACAGTAGTTCCTGTGGGTCGATGTTCATATGTAACTTGATCGTCTTCATGGTGCTAATAATATTGAATCTTATTCCGACTATACGTACATGGGACGATCCGCTTTACTTCCGGTACAGTCCGACGATAAACGTGCGGCCGAACGACTTGGATCGGATCGTAATCGCATCCACCAGTAACTTTTGTTCATCGACCACCCTCTTCTCGTTACCATCTCCAGATCAGCCACCATGTCGCGCCAATTCTTCGTTGGAGGTAACTTCAAGATGAACCCCGTCACAGTGCAGGAGAAGAAGTCGATCATTGATACCCTCAACAAGGCCGATCTGGACCCGTCCACCGGTGCGTACCCCATAGTATAGCCATCAGCTCCCACCGCTCAAGGATCGAGTACATTAGAGGTCGTCATTGCGCCCCCATCATTGTATCTCATCCCCCTTCAAGGTCTTGTTCGCAATGGCATTCAACTCGCGGCTCAGAACTGCTACTTGAAGGAGTCAGGTGCCTTTACTGGCGAGATCAGGTCAGACGGATGTTATTCATGTTCTCTCGCATGTTCATGGGTATCCTCTTCATCTCAGCCCGAGGCAGCTCCATGACGTCGGGATCCCCTACGTTATTCTCGGTGTGTTTCAGTCTCATTGTTCTAACCCGCATGTCTAAACATCACCAGGGCACTCGGAGCGCCGCACCCTGTTCCATGAAACTTCTGAATTCGTTGCGACCAAAAATAAGGCGGCATTGGATACTGGTCTTAAAGTTATCCTTTGCGTAGGAGAAACCCTCGCAGAAAGAGAAGCAGGGAGGACAACACAAGTGGTCAATGAGCAACTACAAGCTGTCGTAGACGTCCTTGGCAGCCCTACTCACTGGAGGTCCGTGTTCTCTCCAAGTACCGGATCCCTGACTTTACCCTTTGCAGCAACATCGTAATCGCGTACGAGCCGGTATGGGCGATCGGCACGGGCAAGGTGGCCACTGCAACACAAGCGCAAGACGCTCATGCCGAGATCCGTCTGTTCTTGAAGGAAAAAGTATCAGAGAACGTTGCTGAAACGACTAGGGTCATTTACGGGGGATCTGTCAACGCTAAGAACTGCAAGGAACTCGGTGCGTGGATCTCTCTCCCTATCTGGTGGCTCTCGTACTCAATTTGAACATGTGTTTCGATAGCGACACAACCCGATGTCGATGGGTTCCTTGTAGGTGGCGCGTCGTTGAAACCTGAATTCGTGGATATCATCAATTCAAACAGGAAGGCATGATAGAAATGCTGATGTAGATTATTGGCGATCATGTAGAGTGCCTTCAGAGTGTAAATATCGTTGCGTATGTATACAAAACCAACTTCGTCTGTGAGGTGGAATGCAAGTGATCATGATCTATTTCAGAGCTGATTTAAGGGTCCGAAACTAGCAAGTACTATGATGGTATTGCTCTGGACGACACATGGTGCCCATTGCCTGATCTCGCTTCATGCAGATCGTGTTGATGAAATCACATCGGGGCATTGACGGCTGGAACACATTCGCTGGCAGGTAGCCTCGAGTAGATAGGCTCGTCACGCAGATCTTTGGATCATCATCTATCATGTTCACGCTTACCTCGGGTAATAAGCGACCCTATTTCAAACGATCCAACTTCACGATCGGTCACTCGTTGCATTAAAATACACACATCCTTGGTCAGTGTAACTTACGCAAAATGTGAAAACAGAACGTGGCGAGCCAAAGGCCGGATGCCATACAATATCAGTAAAGCATGGCTGTCGTCACCACAGTGCCCATCATGAACAGATGCATCTAAAAATAGTAGAAAATGTGCATAACTGAGGCTAAGCATGAAGAAAAATCCTACAATCGTCCCTGCACAGGCGTTCCGAAGAAAATGCAGCTCCCCGTAAACATATCTGGCTTGACACCGGGTGACCCGTGTAGGTCTGTAGAACGCGACTACATTTCCAGACGGATCCTCCAGCTGCGGACGACAATAACGCGAATCCCCGACAAAACACCATACGAAATGGGAGAGGGCTGCCAGCGGTATGCTAGACCATCCGGTGCATTAAATGTTTGCGAGCCGTAAACCATACGATGAAGTCGATCCGTGTTGTCAGATAAGTGTAAAGCATACTGGATTGAGAGGATCAGTTCGGACAATGTTGGACATCGGGAGTGCGTTCTGTCATATTATAATTGAATCAGCCAATGTGCGATTTCTCTTTTATCCCTTCCCTGACCTTACCGATGACCACCCGTCCAAGACCGCCTTGCGAAAAAGATATTGGCTAATAGAATCGGATGGATGGAAAGGCCATTGGGTTTATCAGAACCACTACGTTCTACACCATGGAAATCAAGTGCCCACAAGATGTAATTCTGGAGTTCGGCAGATTTCGATATGTGCCTCATCACACCCACTATACTCAATAACATCGCATTGGGGTTTCTCTTCTGACAAAATGTCAGTCGTCGCTTTATTTTTCATGACGGCTTTAGGAACATCATTTCCCCTGCTGAGCCTTGATAACATCGATGAGCTGCTGAGTAGTCGATTGTTGCCTAGAATAACATAGGACAATTTTGCGGAACCGGATCGAGTGGATCGAGTGTCTGCCTCAACAGTGATCCGTCTCGTGCCTAAGAGTCCACTCTGCAATGAGATTTTGAATCTGCAGATGGATACTGTTTGATTCGGAATGCCGACGTTAGCATACGGCCCGACCAAGTACACGTTTTGTGAAACCTAGTAATCATATAAGTGGAGTCATAGCCAATAACCCGACGGCAATGATTCACGGTGTAGCTATATCACTACAGGCCATGTTGCTTTGCTTGCTCTAGGAAAATATCACCATTCAGGTGTTCATATCGCTCAGCACCTTTCGGAAGGATGAGAAGAGCCCCTTCATCTGAAGGCAGATTGAGATGATAACGTTCAAAATTCGATTGGTCTCTGAAGAATATCTAGTTACTCCTGTTCTTTGTTTCACTCTCAGTGACAATATTAGGCACCTTTGCGAAGCGTCGTCGGATGGGCTTGTTTCGATCAGAGTAGCAGCGGGGGAAGAAATGACACGACCTGGATTCTCTGCATTGGTAATAGTCCTGATGTCCAGTTCGCCCAGATGGACGGGGGTAAATCCCTCCGGGATACCAAGGCGACGATGGAACCGATGATCCGGAGGCAGGCATATATTGAAAAAGACGTCAAACCCACCGTCATCTGGAAGGACGACACCAACATCGCCGATTTTGAGACCATCCTGGCGCACGACCGATAGCTCGTTGCTTGGCTTGGGGATCCATAACGGATAACCGCGAGAAGAAGACAAATGCCTTGCGTACAGGTCTTGGGGTAATTTCTGAGATTAAGACTCTGGTCCATTCTCAGTTCTACTAAACGAGCTGAGATCTTGAGTGTCGTCCTCGGTGATGGTAGTGTGGATGAAAGGCTTGAAGGTACGTGTTAAGCGCCCGCATTACCCACCCAGAAATGGAAGTCAACTCGTCCGACCTGACTTTCAATGAACCACATCGATCCCTCAGATTTCGGCAAAGTGTAGATGAACAATTATTGAGAGGTCGATATTGTTGAACCCCGTACAATGTTGAGGTCGCTTCTTGCACCTCTCCGAAATCTTAACGATCACGGACAAGGAACCACTTTGAACGATGACGCTCACGCCAGTACGGCACCAATGGTTTCGACTACAGAGGAAAGCGCACTTGCAAATCAGGTTGGATTGCTACTAGAAGAGCTAAAGTTGACGTCGGATACGCACTCGAGGGTCACGGTGAGGATTGCTGTTACATGAGAGCGCCCCGAATTCACAAACTATATGGCATATGCGGCAGATTTTGCACTCCCTTCAGTCTGCCATTGGAGGGAAATCTGGAGCATTAGACTCGTTTCGAGAAGCGGACGGGTTTCTTGTCTTGATGCACGTTCTGTCAACATTACCTGCGACACCATCCGCATTGTCTAGTCCCCAATCGACTCAACAAGTATTCGAATGTGTGCAACTCACTTTTGCGCTCACCTCGAGGGCTTTGGATCGACACTCTGCCAACTTGGCATTTTTTGAGGTTAGTCGTCATTCAGTCAACACCACTCTTGGCCTAAATTTCGGCTTTACTTTAGGATTATGTCGGCTATACAGTGTTGTCCGATGCATGTGAGGCCCTCGTCAGACATTCTGCCACCTTTGAGAAGACCCTTGGGTGTCTTCTTTCCCTCTCCGTCCATGATTTCGCTTTGGTGGACACATTCCTGACATTGCAGGCGTCCTGCCATGATCTCACTGAGCTAGATGTTTGTTTCTTGGAATTTGCGCCGTCTCTCGGTACCATCCTTCTACCTCGTGTCTTTAAGATCCTATGGGAACTTGTTTTTGGATCTTTCGCGACAAGTCCTTCCCTCAGGCTCATAATGTTTAAGATTTCGGAGCACCTGACTCAGTCGTCCCACCGCAATCTTGCCATCTTGAGCATGATTGGTGCACTAAAACCCATGTTTTCTACCTTCCTTTCTTCCCCATCGGACCAATCAGGACCATATGCTGCGGAGCGTAGACTGCTTTGCAAGATCACTAAACGACTGTTCGAGATGGGTGCATCGACTCAAGACGCGCGACGGTTATTTCAGTGCGCAGTCAAGGAAAACAAATCGTTGGATACGGAGATGATCGATCTCATTCGCACAGGTATCAGATCAAAATGGCTACCTCACATTTTGCTCCACGACATGTCTGCGGTGACCATGCCGCTTGCTGGCTGGAATACGCTTCCGACCTCTGGTTTAACGTTCATGGTAAGTATTATAATATTTCTTTTTCTATTGGTACTATATGCTACATTTGGTTTCCGTAGCTTTGGGCATGGTTTGAAAGAATGCCTTCTGCAGCACATAGAATATTCGGCATATCCTTTGGCTCGCGTTATGCCATAGAATTGAACATGAACAGCAACGGTACTCTTGCGCTCCGAACGAGTTCTCGCCAGAAGTTTTCAATTCTATCCAAGAGCCGGATAGAGACCTCACGTTGGTCTCATATTACCGTCGTCTACTACCCACATCGAACGTCGAGGGCTACCGTTCGTACGTTCTTTGTAACAGTGACTGTCCCCTGACTGATGTCCTTCCAGGTGTTTTCATAGATGGTGTTTTTAGGGAAACCTTTGACGGGCCCTGTCCTAGTATCCACGAGAACACTGTTGGTGAAATTTTCTTGGGTGACCAAAGACCGGATACAGTTTCCAGCTGGTGCATCACGTCCGCATACCTTCTCTCCGTACCACTAGGTATGTATCCCTTTGCGTTCGCATCCTTTTGCTGCTAATTAGACGCAGATGATGAAATCCCAAGGCTTATTCATCACCTCGGTCCCAGATACAATGGAAACTTTCAAGATAGATCTCTTGCTCGTTTCCTCACATACGAAGCCTCTACCTCGCTAAACATGCACATGGTCAACTCTGTATTGACCTCTGAAGAATCATCTCTCAAAAAAGCTCTTCGAGATGGCGTCCTGATCAACGAGGCTTCGGTTCTGTGCAAGATCGTTATTAAGGACGTTGCTGAATTTCCACCATTGGATACTCATGCTCGCTCAGCACCGTTCGATGTGAGCAATGTTACAGCTATCGGACACGTCATTGCTATCCCATGTCAGCCTCTAGATCTTGCGTTATGGAGCATAGGCGGTGCTCAGTTGGTGCTTTCCCTGGTATCTCTTGCGGAGGTGAGCACAGCATTCTGCCTACCGTATGTTCGCGCTAACAATAAAAGACTCCACATGAGCTTTCCAGAACGGTTGCTATTCTGTGCGATAGCCTACGTAACTGTTGGCAAAATTCGGCGGATATGGAACGAATCAGTAAGGACTTCATTGTACGCTCACTTTGGCGTTCGTTACTGATGGTTACAGCTGGTTACGATGTTCTTGCCAGCATCCTATACCAAAAGAGTCGTCTTATTAATATGTCAACCTTTGAGATCCTGTTCGAGTTTCTTGGTCTTAATTTTCGGTCGCCAGAGTAAGAAATTCATCGTGTTTGCCTTCGTCGTATGGCCGCCAATAACATTTGGGTATTCCAGGGTCTCCACTGTCACAAATACAATCGCATACGTTGCCATCGCCCTTGACTTTGAACTTTGGTCAACGACAACCGTTGACATTCAGCGGGCGCATCTCGAACACTTTGCGTTCCTCTTGCGTGCTAGTCGTTATCGGAAATTCAATGCGAAGGTTCGCCTGTCCAAACTAAACCTAGTGCGCAGATTGTTGTTTGCCCTGCGGTCACCATGGTACCCTCCAGAGACGACATCTCATTTGGTTAACGCTCTTGGGGTCGTCATGCAAGCGCATTTCTTTGCAAACGATGCCATTAAACCCATTGCGTCATATATCGCAGCAACCATTAACTCTGGTACGTACTATGGTTTCATTCGTGTGGAGCAAGACACAATCATCGTGTCCGTAGAGCCCGATTGGCTACCTCCACCGCGAGCATCCTTTGGTGGTCACTGCAGCATCAGTGAGAAAGCGCGACTTGTTTTGGACTCAGTTACATCACTTCTCCGAACTCCGATTATGTATATGAAGTTTGCAGAAGCTCTGCCTGTCGCACGTATTGCACTACTCTGGCTCGGACCTGAACCATCTTCCGCTCTCGTCTGCCAGATCCTTGCAGTCATTGGGATCGGTTTTTGTACCTCTTCTTCGTTCGGGAAGAAGTTCGAACTCGCGGGCGGCTGGCTTATACTGAAGAAGGTGGTGCCACCTATTTGGGGTGACGACATTCACGAGGCGGCCCTCGAACTTCTATTCCAGCCAGCCCATGACAGCAAGACTGCTTTAAAGACTGTGAGATGCCCACAGGTTCTTGCTGTCATATTGCTTGCTCTCCGCCAGGGGCTATTGGCGTACTCAGACGCGCATGTCCAAGGTTGGTCTCATCCCTCTCTCTTTTACGTTTACCAGAATCGTTGACGGTATCATTATCAGGACCGCCGAGGGCTATGGTTGAGCACATACTTTACGATTTGATCGAGTTTCATGGGTCACAATCGTCATTTCGTCAACTGTTCAAATCACAGACTTTGACTGAGATACTCATCGAATGTCTTGCGTCTCTAAGTGGCAAGGATGATCCAAAGGTATCGACGCAATTGACACGTTTCGGTGAATTGGTAGCGGCAGGAAATCACGTATCACCGACTCAGAAAGAACAGGTAATTGACAGCAAGATGTCCAGAAGAGTGTCTGACGTAGTTGGTAATGCAGATATTGGGGATTATCAAACCTGGATCTCACCCGAGGGCCCCTGTCGCCACGCCTTCTTCTAGTAAGCTGGTATCTATTCAGGAGGAAGCGCTACGAAAAAGCACTGCCCGCTTGGACGAATGGAGGAATACGATCGTTGCTTCCGAGCGGGAACGCTACCGGAAAACATATATCGACATGTAAGACATGGCTTGTATGTTGCGCCATGTGGCTTATCACAAATCGCAGGCGCGAGCGCCGTCGGCGTATAGCAGCTATTGGCGAGGCTGTTCTAGGAGTATGCTCGGAACGTGATGTGTGGTCTCATCTCGGATGTGACCGAACTTGGAGACTAGATGAGACCGAAGGTCCACATCGAACGCGGTGAGTCGTGCTCCTCAGATTCCTCGTGATATATGCTAAGTGGTGCCTAGGAACAAGCTGGAACCATTCGTGGACTCTTCTAACCTTGTGGTTTCCTCCGCTCCCGAAACTAATAGCGCGTTGAATAATGGGACTGACACTGAAACTTCATCTACCTTGCAGACAGATGTTCCGCTCAAGGATGAGGCGGATAGGGCTTCGGACGACAATCGGAACATGCTGACAGACGAGATTGCAGAAGACAAACATCGTCGAGTTAGACATGAGCTCGAACCGGGGGACGTTATCGAGGCCGTGAGCACCATCTGTCGTATATCGGGGGTAGATTCCCATCGTATGCATCTCTTTCTCTATGGATCTTTCGGCGACACTTTGTTCACTTCTTTCCTTCCAGCTGGGTTGCTCATTTTCGGGCACACTCACCTTTACATGTTGGACGGTCTGATCGAAAATGACGCCGGCGAATTGATCGATGCTGTCGACGCGCCAAAAGGGTTGTTCTTCGTTGCTGGAAGTACTCCTAATTTGCGAAGTCCGCGGAGGGCACGACGATGGTGAGCTGGGGACCAGAAGAATTTGCGTGGGCTGTGCTTACGAAACCATAGGTCACTCGAACAAGTCGCAGGATTTTCAAACAAATCATTTTTGTTCAGAGATGTTGCGTGCGTATTTCTTGTCGTTGTGTGAATCATCAAACTGAAGCCACCCGACTATTGAACGCCAGCCTGGAAATTTTCTTCAAGGATAGCCGAACGTTGTTGGCTGTCTTTCTGGACGCTGCTCATCGCCATGACATTTCAGAGAGACTACAGATCATCATGGCACGCTATTCGGCCCCCGAATATGTATCAGCACTCGGGCTAGTACTGCGAGAGATGAGCATTGCACTCCCAATAGGAAAAGGAAGAGCTTCAAAGAGCGTGGACGAAAAGGCATTGGCGACGGCTCAACGGCAGTGGCAGAACAGGGAAATCAGTAATGTGAGTGGGACCGACTTTTTCGCGCAGTTTTCGAACCTGAGTCGACTTACGACGTATTAGTACACCTACCTGAGCATCTTGAACCAGCTCTCCGGGCGCACACCAAGCGATGCAACGCAATATCCAGTCTTCCGTACGTTCCTTTGCTTATTTAACTACGGTTTACCTAACTTCCGTCGTTCGAAGCCTGGGTTTTGAAGGATTATACATCGGAAACTTTGGATTTGTCGTCGCCCGACTCATTCCGAGAGTGAGTTGTCTCTGATTGCTCTTTGGTTCTCATGGATAACATTCTCCTATGGCGTAGTTTGTCAAAGCCGATGGGCGCTTTGACACCGGAGCGCTGTGAGATCGCTCGGAGTCGGTATGAAAGCTTGGAAAGCGTCGGGGAGAAACCGTTTCATTATGGCACTCATTTCAGCTCGTATGGCTTTGATCTTTGATACGACCTTGGATTGTGACTAACATGTACTTGACGACAGGTCCATGATCGTTTGCCATTTTTTGATTCGTATAGCACCATATACGAGCATGTTCAAGACCCTACAGGTGTGCTGATATGCCGAGAGTGGAATTGTTGATTCATAACTTTTCTTAGGGCGGGGATTGGGATCTTCCGGACAGGTTGTTCATGTAGGTTGGACCGGCTAATCTTTTGTATGTGAGTGAACAAAGGGACACATATGCAGTGACATTGGACGCGCGTATCTGTCTGCCTCGCAAGATGTAAGGGGAGACGTTCGAGAGCTCATTCCTGAATTTTTTTCATGTCCAGAGTAAGTTGCGCTGAAGCAGTACGCACATACCCGTCTTACGCAGTCTTAGATTTCTCGAAAACTTGTCCAATCTCGACTTCGGTTTTTTGACAAGTACGGGCGAAAAAATTCACGACGTCAAGTTGCCTCCGTGGGCCAAGGGCGACCCTCTTTTGTTTGTGCAAATGCACCGTCAGGTGAGTATTGCGCACCCCATCCGTCCGTTCATTTATATTAGTCTCTCTGAAGGCCTTGGAGAGCCGCTACGTGAGCGAGAATCTCCCGGCATGGATCGATCTTATATGGGGATGCAAGCAACGCGACATGGACTCTCTGAACGTCTTCCATCCCCTCAGCTACGAGGGAGTAATAGGTGAGATAATTCTAAACTTGAAGCGATAACCCATTCCGATTCATTCTCCTCCACAGACCTGGACAAGATCGCAGACCCTCTCGAGCGCGAAGCAACGATCGGGATTATCCACAATTGTGATGATGTCCTTTGCCTATTTTATCAGTCTGTGGGATTAACTCTTGCATAGTTGGACAGACGCCGCGCAAGTTGTTCTTTTCACCGCATCCTCCGAGGATTTTGCAAGGTTTCCTCAGCCTTCCTGTGCAATCCTCTAGAGGAGTACCAGAGGATGCTTTGGTGTTGACCAGGGATCCCCGGCCGCTAAAATGTATGAAGGATAAGTTCACTGTATTGCGTGTGCTCATGCTTCTATAGTGGTGCTCGATGGGCCAGTGGCGTTTATAGCCAAGGGCAGTGGTGGCAAGATGATACCTATTCCCGAAGGCCAGCTATTACCTCCTTCGCGATCCGATGAACGAATACAATGGGGCAAAGATGGAACGCTTCGAGTGCTTCATCACAACACAGTAAATGTTGCGCACATTTCCCGTATTCATAGACGAGTGACAGTGTCACGTTTCAGGTTGTACAAACGATCGAGGCCACGTCTCCTACTTGCGCTGTATTTGCGGACCAGGACACCCTCGTGACTGGGTCGAATGATTCCTTGGTGCGCATTTGGCGACTGACTCATGCTCCGCTGGCTATGTCGCCTTTCGTAGGCACGGGGACGGGTAAGGTGCACAAGGGACAAGCGCCCTCGTCTTCGTTGACCCTTGTCCATCTCTTGCGTAAGCACAGTGCACCCGTGATCTGTCTTGAAGTGTCGAGGTCGTGGTCGGTAGCGATCAGTGGCAGCTTGGATGGGAGCGCCATTCTGTGGGATCTCAATAGGGGTCTCTACGTCCGGTCAATTTGGCATGCCGGCCAAGAGATCTCCACCGAAGATGCAGCGGTTCATCTCGTCGCGATCAACGAATCTACGGTAGGTCAGGGCGGTGGCACTATTGACCATCCCAATTCACATGTGAGAGAACAGGGTTACATCGCGACGTGTTCTGCCCGTTCGTTGTGGCTGCACACCATCAATGCACGGCCGATCGCACGCCTTGATCTCACGGCGAGCGTTGGTGTGCCCCGCGCGAATCTACCCTGGGTAACATCCATTGCCTTTCATGAGCGAGACTATGCACATCTGGGTGTTCTCGCGACCGGCCATGCTGACGGCTCCGGTGCGCTCTACACCTGGAATGCCGAGGACACACCCGAGGGTGAACGGGCCCGGTGGGGCTTTTTGAAGTTGCGTGATTTGGAGGCGGAGAGGTACGCGCCGGGATCCGCAGCTATCACAGCGCTAAAGTTCATTGGGTAAGCTTTGTTCGTTGCCCTGCTTTCCATTGGTCTGACTAGAGTGTGCTATCATGATCATTTTAGCGAGATGTTGTGGGTCGGGAACGCGTCGGGAAAAGTGGTCCGGTGGGTCCTGCCCGACTGAATAAGTTTGGGTTACGTGGGATTGCAGATGGTCTATGTTTATATAGCAAGGTGTTATTAGCCCGATGCGTTTCTATAGATAACATGTACTTTTGTCGGAGGCCACGATATTTCTGTCCTCAGACTCTGTTCTTGTGCGAGATTCGGACGGCAGCCTACGCGGGCCCACATTGTGGATGAGTCGCTACGAATTTCAGCGGTTGTTGGGACCATTGCGGCGTTTCTGTATTTTAAGCTGCTAACCGTCGTGAAGGACTGGTCAACGACGATGTTCCTCTCAGCATATCAAAGTATCCATATCTTATCGCCGGCGCCAGTACATTTGCTATCACGTCAAGTAAAGTCGTGCGATTGACCAATACTGCATGACTCAACACTCACCTTATGGCCAGTAAATTTTAAGTGTGTCAGCAGCAGTATTGTGGTTGTCGGCGTGTGTTTGGGGCCGCATGTGAGGAATGTGTAATAAAAATGTATCTGCACAAATTTACAGCTCAGAGGCGGTGAGAAAGCGACCGATCATGGGGCATACTAGTAACCGACGACATCGGAAACCTGAGCGGCCGCGCTAGGAGACCGGGACCTTTGAGGGCATCATGATCCCAAACTACCCACATACCAAGTTGGCTGCACCGTGGTTGGTATAGCCATGTCGTATTTCTCCCTTGCTCTTCTCAGTAAGCGGTGACAACTACAGCCTCTCGGCTTCTTAAAGCCAGCGAGGTCCCCGTTGCCACGATGGATGATCCGTGATATGATGCGAGGGCATCCATTTTCAACAGATATCACAGGGGCTTTACGTAGGCTTTGTGTCGGTTGGTACCCAGGGTCATCATTACCCCTTTGGCACATTGGTAGTATTGTACAGCTGGCAGGTCTGGGGATCGATCTACTTCTCGTGACGGCATTCGACGTTCACTTGCAACTACAGTCAAACCCCTTATAACCCATACCTGTCAGGAGAAGCCCCAGCGTATGGGTTATGAGGGGTTATGGGTTATGAGAGGTGACCTATGCAGTAAAATGCCCAATCGGAAGATGGAAAATTGTATGGGTTATGGGGGGTTATGGGTTATAAGGGGTATGGGTTATGAGGGGTTTGACTGTACTCAGAGGTTCACTCACTTTTCACCGTCGAGAACCCATCCACAGTCAAAAAAGCTTCAACTTGAACAACAACTCCATGGAATGCTTCTAATAAACGCGCGGATTGACTAAGTGATTGTGAGCCTAAGTCACCAGTTCATCCCTGTTCAAAGTGACCTGTCAGTATCTGGCCCTTCTTTTTTGCTCTCACGATTAGGGGTGAGTTCTTGTTTCATTCAAGCTTAGGTCACATGTTCTCAAGATGCAGTGTCCAGTCGTAAATTTCCCAACCGAAATGTCACATTAGCCGGTGATAACGGACCTGAATTCCGGACACTGTGTGACATGTCTGCATAGTTAATGAGTGGTCAAAGTTGAGCGGCTCGCTCATACCTCAGAGCTTGAGAGGCCGAGACGAGTTAAATGAAAATAATTTGTTTCTGGATCAGTTAATATTGAGGATGGTAGAATTTGTAGGCATTGAAATGTGTTTGCATATCAGAGAAACTGGTCAGATGGATTCAGACAGAGAGAGCACACTGTACACAGGTACATACCTTTCTTTTTTGGAAATCATTTCTGCTCCTTCAGGGCGTCCAAGCCCTACGTAGGACAATACCAAAGTAAAGGGACCCCATGCCCCTTCCGAATCCCTGGTTATGCGAAGCCCAAAAGGCAGGCGTAAAGTCCTGGTCGCAGGGCCTTGGTTCCGTCTGTTCAGGCCGGCGGTTTTAGACAAACTGTTGCACGTTTATGTCATGCAGGGAGAGCAGCTGGTACATATGTACTAAGGCTGTCAAAATCAACGCACCCGGATCAGTTTAATCTTAGCGATCATACATATCTATTTTCCGCCCTGGTACCCGGTGGCTGATGCATGATGGTCTAATGTTAGGATCATAGAGTCCTCGGTTGAAACAAGTACGAAAACATCCACTTCATAGATGTCGCCCTAGTTGCCATGCTCCATCGTATATTACTTGCTCGGAAAGCGAACAGAAAACCTTTGTCATGATCAGTATACCCAGAAGAGAGCGGCCATCCCTACAGGCCGGCAAAAGACCATCGAGCGCGGCAGTGGGTATCAGCTGCCAGAGAGTTCCGAGGGTATTTCCATCACGGAAAGAGGGTGGATACATTCCATCAAAAGGGCGAGTATCGTGCAATGAAATTTCCGAGGTTGTCTAGTTGCATATTCGGCACTACGGGACGTTCGGGCCTATAAATTCCGTGAAACGGCTTGATCCTGGGATTATTACTCCCGTCGGCAGACAACTCGGGGAATGGGTGCAAGGCACTTACAGTCGGACATTCAGTGGCAAACCTACCGATGCAGACTTGCAGGCCAGGATCGGAATAATTTGAACGCACAACAGCGGCCAAATGAATCACTCGCAGGGGCACGTGTTAGATACGATTCGACAGACTTGGTACTCAAGCAAACTGTAACTCATCATAACACAATTTTGATTCGATGCAATCTGGTTTGGTTGGCTGCAGTGTGTCCTAGATGAATATTGTGAACAACGACGATACTTGGGGTGCTCGCCATAGTACTTACTGGAGCTGTAGTACTAAGTAGTACTTAGTTAGAGTAAAGGCCAACTTGACACAAACAAGACCAAACCGCAGTGGTCATGTGCCTCTACTCAGCTCAATCGGAACTAATGCATGTCTTTAACATGGGTAGAGCGCAAGGACCTTCTCCGTTCGTTGCTATTGACACGCGATGACGACGACGAGGGAATTACCCTCGACCGCCTTCTTCATGGTCAGAATACAATAGGAAAGACATGTAAGTTTTTCCCTTCAACCTATATTTTGAGTCGACCGATCAAATACAGCGAAAACTGCCAAGATCGATGCTTTTCGGTTCACTGATAAGGATCTCGTCGCCCTCGGCACACTGGACCGCGGCCAGTTCGGTGTGGTTTGTCCCGTTTCTCAACTCTTGTGTTCCCCTCTGAGTTTGGGTTCTAGGTTGACCTTGTTACCTGTGTTCTCGATGAACGCGTCTACGTTCGCAAATCTACTGAAAGGGTAATCGCTATCAGATCTCGCGAAGTAAGCTACTTTGATAGATAGTATTGTCGTGGACAATTCACCCTCGAATAGCAATGTTCCCCGCAGATCGAACGTGATGTTTTATTACTCGCCAAACGTACCAATACCACATGGGTGCCTCATCTCTTGTGCTCGTTCCAAACTTCCACGCATCTCAACCTCGTTATGGACTACGTGGAGGGGGGCACTTTATGGGACGTGATTGAATCTAGCCCTCATGGTGGTAGAGTTTTAGAAGCTGATGTGGAATGGTGGGCTCCACAAGCTGTGTGTGCCATTCATTGGTGTCACTCTCAGGGATTTGCACACCGGTGTGTCTCTATTTGAAACAGAGCGGATTAATGTTGTCTAACCCTTTGGCAATTCAGTGACATAAAACCCCACAACTTTGTACTAGCTCCAACCTCTCATTTACGTTTGATCGATTTTGGTTCTGCGGCACCGCTGTCTTCCCCGGAACCAGACGGAAGCCAGGATATTCCACAACGTTATTCATTGGTCCCTTGTGGCACATGTGATTATATTTCCCCCGAAATTCTGCAAACGCACGAGGATGCACTGCTTGCACTCGAACTCTCTGATCAACCTCTAACTTCTCCCGGCTCCGACCAAAAGGCGAGCACGTGTGGTCTGGAGACCGACTGGTGGAGCCTTGGCGTTATGCTTTACGAGCTAGTGTACGGCGTAACGCCGTTCTTTGCCAACGATATCCGAATAACATACCTAAGAATTATGGATCACGAGGTTCGCTCTACCTCATCCATGATTATTTCGATAATCTCATGCACCTCGAGACTAGCTTACGGTTCGACAAGTCCATACCTATTTCCGAACCCTATCAAGATCTGTTGGGACGGTAAGCCCATTTGGTATCTATTTTGGTTGCGTGCCAGATATTTTAAAGGCTTTTAACCTCTCGCGAACGTCGCCTTGGCCGCCATAACGTGCTAGAAATTACGGAGCATCCATTCTTCAAGTTCACACACTGGGCAAGTGTCGGAACAGGTAATAAATATTCGCTCTGTGGCAAAGTCCCTTTGGTAACAACTGGTTTCCAGATGACGCCCCTCCCGAGCTCCATTTGCCCCGTTTCACATATACAACACCTTCAACCAACGCCCCTCCCGAACCACAGGATGAAATTGATTCGCAGCCTTTCCATTTTTCTGCATTATTTCAATCGTCTGTGGACACGTCTCCAAGTTGGTCTGCTCTACGTCCGAGCCCTGGTATCACTCCGAAATCCTGGTCTCCCCAAACAGACGCTTCCTTCATCGGGTTTTCATGGGGGCCATCAAGAGACGCGTTCAGGGTGCCAGATGGGAACATGACTGAGAGAGCACCAGAGGCTCTGAAAACCCCTCGGCCTCTCCTACGTGTGGAACCCAGCCCCTATGTGCCACGAGAACCAAGTGAGATGCCATCTGGTCACCTGGATGCTTTCACGACGCCCATCCGTCCCAACAACCTGACACTCTATCACACGCTCCCACGGAGGAGTACGACCGGTCACACACCAATGCGTCGGACAGTTTCCGACCGCGAAGCCATGAGGCAGCTTTTAGACTGCATTGGCGTGAGCGCGCGCAAAAAGGTGCTCGCTAGTGGACGAAAGCCACGAATGCTGAACACTGTGAATCGGAGCCGAACGACCACCATCAAGGAGCTAAGATTTGGACTTCCACCTGTCATGGCCAACATACATGGCGCATCTACCGATTTCCCGCCTTTTTGTGCTACGTCGGAGTCCGTGGCGACGGAATCGGAATCGGAGGAGCCTCCGAGCCCAAGCCCACGTCCAGGTTCAGCGATGTCCATGTTGAGCCGTAGAAGTGCCACGCCGACAATTACCGCATCTCACTCTACTCAGTTTCTGGGTTTACCAATATCTTCACCACCCGGGGAATCTCGAACACCAGAACGGCGGGAAGAAAGTGGGGATTGGGATATTGACGGGGCCTTTTCCCAACTGGAAAATAGACTTGCGGCGCTGTTTTCGCAGTTTCACAGTATACAGATGGAGATAGATCGTGTCAAGGGACTCGTCGGGCCATAAGAAAGTAGATGGGCGAGCGGTAGGAGGGACAACTTGGAGCACTCCAAAACAGGAAAAGTTCTTCTCCGCCGATCTCTAACTATACCTCTTCGGAACGGCGTACGTACCCACTACTAGCTTGGGTAAGAGAAGCCTGTGAGCTGTGAAGAGTACAGTAAGCTTACAGCTAAGTTATATGCAAAACTCTAGGTCGTTTTTTCAGGATTTCGATAGATTTTTTATTTATTTACAGTAGTGCTTCACCAAATAAGACTAACCCAAATGTGGTGCACAACCTCTGCCTGAGCGAGAGGTACGACGCGAACCGTGCCGTTGACGATGCTATGCCTTATCGACACTTGTGAAAGAGCAGATCATAGGCATGGCTGCTCACCCAAAGATTAAGAAGATTTCCCAAGTGGCAGGGCTATGAGTGAGTAAGCTATTCAGAGGAGAATCAAAAAACAAAAGAAGATTGTCGATGTCCGACGAGTCAAAGGAGGCATGGGGCAGGTTTCGAATACTGAAGGGCGCCTTGGCAGCCCTCTATGATATTTTCAGATCTCCATTGAAGTCCCAGTTCTGAAGTTTCTCAGATCTGGCCGTATGAGCAGACGCCTGAATGACCTGATATTTATGCTTCCAAACTGAAGCGGGAACTTGAAGAGACAAACGTCGTAATCTATGTCGACTCGAGGGGTTTTCAAGGAAACAACAGACTACTACGCACATACCGTACCAGAATAAGATTAGTCTGCATTTTGAAACTTTATCTTATTCAGTTATTCTATCGAATCCTGAAGAAACGACCTAAAGTTTTGCATGTTGTAACGTTAACGCCACTGGAAGTGGCAGGTCCCAGCCGACCTGAGTCCACGATCCCTGCGGCTGGACCACGCTCTATCATCATTGTCGTACGAAGATATCTCGCTTTCGATCTCACGGCTGACGATGGCCCGGGTGCCTGCTGCATTCTTGAGACCTGTGAAACCACATCAGACATGTAACAGCTGCTGGCGCACCTGTCGCCGTGTCGTCGATCAGTTCCCCAGCAATCATTCAACTTTCACTGTCATTTGCCTTGTTCCTCTTCCCCCCAGTATTCATTGCCTCGTTCACAGTATGTTGACATGATTCGCAGCGTTTTATTATATACAAATTAAAACTGTCGTCATTCACTGAAATGTCCCAATGTGTCAGCGTAACAGCATATCCGATACGTCGCGGACGTGATTGAGATCAGTATCGTCCGCCATCTTGACGCGATGATTCTTTCCCGAAACGGTGCGTCTGTTTTCAGCCCTGGATTGCCCACACCCTGTCAAGACGTTTTGCTACTCATGCCCTTGCGAAGTCTTTCAATCTCTTGGTCCATAATTAGATGCCGACTGACCGTGACACAACACCATGTATTTAATCCGCCCCCAAGTTTCATGCTCGCTAGTTCCACAAGGAGCCCCTTCTACGACTTCACGACCTTGTCATGACTGGCTTCGCGTTCTGGCAGAGCATTGGACACTGTCTCCAAGTTCTTTATCGGTATGTAAAGACCGATCTCCTCACGACCCTCGTTCCGACGGTATGCAGCAGTTCTGTCGTGCATTTTTTTTCTGTCTGTTCATGATATCCTTAGACTTTTTTTGCTGTCGCTGCTGCCCCTATGTGTGATCTTAGTCACCTTCCCGGCGTCATATTTTGGATTTTCTTGCATCTCTTGCAGTTCAACGTTGCGAACCAGCTCGTCGACCCGGAGGAAGACGGCAAGAACAAGTCTTGGCGCCCTATTCCCGCTGGTCTCATCAGCATCCGAAACGCGACCATTCTGCGCTGGTTCCTCACCCCTACATGCCTCTGGCTCTCAGCATTGTACAGCACCTACTTGTTCACCATCAGCGTGATCCTGGCTTCGTTGTTCATCTGGTACAATGAGCTGCAAGGACACGAACACTGGCTCTCCAAGAATGTGATGACGGCGTTAGGTTATTCATTATTTGAGCTTGGTGGGACGCTCGTTGCTGGTAAGCTTCACCTTTGCTTGCTGACAACCCATTGAATTGATCGGTTGTATCAACAGGTTGTAATAGGTCAAAAGTCGAACCCGTTGCGCTAATCGCCGTGTGCATGAGCATGATTGTCTTTTCGACGACGCTGCACTGCCAAGATTTCAAAGATGAAGAAGGCGACCGGCTAATTGGGCGCAAGACGCTCCCGATCGCATTCCCCTTACTGGCGCGGACATCAGTCATGCTAGGGCTGCCTCTCTGGTCTATCTGTTTAACATGTCTTTGGGAAATCGACGTTATTTGTGGTGCGGCGTTTGTAGCCTACGCGAGCATCATTGGGATGCGGTTCAGGATGCTCCAGAGCACACAGGCAGATCATAAATCGTG